>CAUYQV010127107.1:0-65500 GCA_963574575.1 Galagoides demidoff
GGCATCACAGCTCATAGCAACCTCCAACTCCTGGGCTCAAGCGAGTCTCCTGCCTCCGCCTCCCAAGTAGCTGGGACCACAGGCGTCTGCCACAACGCCCGGCCATTTTTTGGTTGCAGCCATCATTGTTGTTTGGCGGGCCCGGGCTGGGGATTTGAACCCGCCACCTTAGGTGTACGTGGCTGGCGCTTTAGCTGATTGAGCCATAGGCACCAAGCCATCTATGCTGTCATTTATAGAATTTTAGTCCATTTGTTTTCCACTGCTTCAATTTTGTTGGATGAATGTGCCGTATTCTCTTATCCATTCTTTAATGGATATTTGCTTGTTTCCAGTTTTTGTGCTGTTACAAGTGCTACCACTAAATATTCTTGCAGATCTGAATGTATAGATCTAAGATTTTCTCTAGAGTATGTTCTACCTAGCAGTAGAATTGCTAAGTCGGTTCTTCTGAGCATCTTCAGCTTTATTGATATCGTCAGATTATTTCCCAGAATGGTTGGCCAGTTTACATTGCCTTGAGCCTTTGTGTGAATGTTCTTGTTGCTCTGTGTCCTCTTTAACACTTGACATTGTTCAGCTTGTTTTGGCAATCTGGTGAGTTTAAAATAGTATCCCACCATAGTTTTCATTTGCATTTACCTGATTGCTATTAAGGTTGAACATGTTTATATATTTGACACTTACAGTTTTTATTTGGTTCATTGTCAGGCGGGGCTCATTTTTCTGTTTGTCTTTCTTTAAAATTTGCAT
This sequence comes from Galagoides demidoff, assembly GCA_963574575.1. NCBI lineage: Eukaryota > Metazoa > Chordata > Mammalia > Primates > Galagidae > Galagoides > Galagoides demidoff. The sequence goes on from CAUYQV010127107.1 coordinate 754, forward strand.
TTTTTTGCAGATTAAGATAAGGGTACCTATGGCTGAGTTTCATTGTTTGTTTTATTAGGTGGTGTCTGAGTTGGATTTGAGTCCTTCACCCAAGAGGTGTGCCATAAACCCTTACATTGTACCTGTTAGGAGGGAGCTTACCAAATCTCCTCCCTCCCTTCCCCCCACTTGAATTTAATTTTTCTCTCATTTGGGTCTGTAGCTGTTCATCTACTAGTTTGAAATTAGTAATGGGTACATAAGGTGCTTGCTTTTCCATTCTTGAGACACTTGACTAAAGAGGATGTTCTTTAATTCCATCTAGTTGTTTGTCTTTTTTACCTGATTGGTAGGAATTCTACATACATATCAGGTATTAATCATTTGTCATTTCCGTGTATCACAATTATATTTTCCAGGTTTGTGGCATTTCTTTTCTGTTCTTTTTTCTAAGTTGCTCTTTCATAAATGAATATAAATACATTTCTTTCTTGAGCAGCTTTAGGTTTCTTCATATAACATCATTCTCCAGAAAAGTCACTTCGTCAGGCAATGTGAGTGGGTGTAAGTTGACAAGTTCCGTGACGATAACCCTTTTGCTTGTCATGCTTGATTCTGGTAGCTTAAGTCTCTGATGTTATTGCTATATCATTCATACTTCCAGCATTGGGATTCTAAATATTTAATGACTTTTCAAGCATCTACCTTCTCTTTGCTAGTGTGCTGTCACATTGGTCCCACCCTCTATGACAGTTTCTCTTGGCTGGGAAAGTGTGCTTCAGGATGTGCTTGTCTGCCTAGGAATATAGCTTGGAGCTCGCCTGGGGACTCCAGTTATGCTGTTTGCACCGAATTGGATTTGTATATTTTTCAGTTCTCCCTAATCCTGCCTCTAATCCATTCTGTCCCTATAATATTTCTATTACTATAAAAAGACTAAAGACTTGGGCAACTTGGTTCAAGTTGTGCTGTGTGTCTATGTTTCTGCTGTTTTGTAGCTGTTGTGATATGTGTCATATACTGTCTGTAGCCTAACTTCTATACACAGGAAACTTCTGGAAAGCAGAGATTCTGTGCTGTATGTTTTTGTCAGTGGCTAAGGTCTTATATATTTGGCAACTAATATATTTTGCTGTGTAAAAATGCTCTCTGGTATATAATGTGCACCTACATTTTTTGTCCAAACTTTTAGGAAAACGCCCCTTGAGAAAGTGGCCAACTCTCCCCCAGGAGATACACTGGGGGCGGGCTAACGCTCCCCTGGTATATGTGCAGATCACACTGCCCTCCCACAGCCACCCACTCTATGAAGGCTGCGCTGTCCCTCTCTCAGAGCCCTGCCCTAACTCCCTATGTTGTGAATGAGGCGGAGAGGGCTCCCTATGTTGTGTGTGGCCGGTGGGGAGGGAACCCCCGAGGTTGTTTGGCCCATGGGCAGCTGTGTAGGTCCCTGGAGCCTGTGTTCCGCTCCTAGTCCTGTCTGTGGGGCTAGGCCTGCCTCCCTGTCGATCACAGTCACTCAGGGGAGGCCTCTCTGGCCTGCTCCCACTGGATCCTGGATCCTCCCATTGCTTCAGTGTGGACTTAATTTTCCATTTTCAGCTATTCTTCTTCCTATTATCTTCCCCTATTCTTTCTTTCTTTATTTTTTTTTTTGAGACAGAGCCTCAAGCTGTCCCCCTGGGTAGAGTGCTGTGGCATCACAGCTCACAGCAACCTCCAACTCCTAGGCTCAAGAGAGTCTCCTGCCTCAGCCTCCCAAGTAGCTGGGATCACAGGCGCCCGCCACAATGCCCAGCTATTTTTTGGTTGCAGCCGTCATTGTTGTTTTGGTGGCCCAGGCTGAATTCGAACCCGCCACCTTAGGTGTATGTGGCTGACACCTAAGCCACTTGAGGCACAGGCACAGAGCCATCTTCCCCCATTCTTAAAACACTAACTTGAATAACACAATCCGTTAGCTTTTGAAACTTAGAAGTTGGAGGGATAGTTTGTGAGTGCCCAAATAAGAAGTGTGGATTGGAAAGAAATGGTAGTTTGGCACATTTGGATTGCTGCAAGCAGTCACTTCTTCCATCAGACTCCTTATTATTCCCAGTTCTTTACCCCTCCCTATCCATACACTTTGTCCCATGACATAAGGCACTTTCTACTTGGGAGGGATATACTGCTTTGCTCTGCTGATTTGGGGCTTGGCCTTGTGACTGTTTGGCTAAATGGATATTAGCAGATGTGGTAGGAAAGAAGCTTGAAATATACTTGGCAGTTGATTGTGCCCCTGTTTGCTTTTGTCAATTCTAAGGTGAACATGCTCTATGTAGGCTGCTGGTTCCAGGAGGGTAAGAAGCGTGTGGAGTGGGCCTAAACCAACCTTGGGCTTAAGTTTGGTTAAAATCCCAGAGCCATCCAGCAACAACCAGCTCACTTGTCCCAACTGAACTGGTTGTTGCCCGATGGCTCTGGGATTTGACAGTGGTTTGTTGGTCACCAATAGCTGGCTGATAAGAGGTATATTGTGGTTGTCTTGTGTACTGTCTCTCAGCTTAGCAAAGGCTCATAGTGTTTATAAGATTACCTTCTCCAATATCAAGTCACAGAAAATTCAGGTGAATTCACTTATCTCCTTCAAGTATTTCCACTTTACTTCCTTTTCTAGCTTAGCAGGAAAGATGTTTGACAAGAGTTTGACTTTTTCTACTTTCTTCCCTCTGTAGACAAGCCACTAAAATAGTTTCTCAGTATCTGTGTTATGATACTGAGAGCTTAGGGAACCACCACCAGTGTTATGGTGGTGGTTCCCTAAGCTAGACAGGGATTAGGTTTGAGATTTATCAGAAAAATCCTCTCCATGGAGGTGTTTGAAATGCTATTGATTTGTGGAAGATCCTGTGTGTACATATGTGTTCCCAGTATAACCTTTTTGAAGTTTTATAGCCAGGTGTCAGAATTTAATCAATCTTAGGTAGAAGACTCTAGAATCACTAGAATGAAGCTTACTTGATGAAGGGAGGGAATTTTTGGTTTTGGTCACTTTTCCCAGTTTGTAGAATGATGCCTAGCACATAACAGGCGTTCAATATACATGTATAAAATGAGTGATTGGGTATGTGAGTGAACCCCTCAGCTCCTCATTTCAATGTTTATTCTTTCTCCAGGCTCACAGAAATAGCAAAGTGTAGTAAGGGACCAACCTAATTTTATAGGCTTGCACTTGGGCCTTGGAGCTAAGATCTGACTCCAGTCAGGCCTGTGACCTGCTGGGCTGGACGAGTCTCTGGGGTCTCAGTTTCTTCATTTATAAAATGAGAGGCCCAAATTATATAATTTCCGGATTTCCTTTTAGCTCTCAAATCCTATGATTCCAATCTCCTAAACAACCCAGAGATTCTTATTATTAATAAAATCCACAGAGGATTGTGTTTTGTTTTATAGCACCAATGGAAAATTGCATAGCAGCAGGACTTGGGTATATGTGGTTGGTTAATCAGAGTTTTTTCCTCCCCTTAAAGAGATTCTCAGATCTTAAAAAAGAAAAAGAGGATGCCCATATAATTGAATTTTATTTAAATTATTTATAAAATTCTTGCTTCCTGGGATCACTGCAGCTTTGCAGGCAGGTAGTGATGTGCTCTCAATGGCTCAATTTTATTTTCTCCCTTGCAAAAAAGGCAATTTAGAAGTTTACGAATTATTTATGGTACTGTGGGGATAAACACAATCTGCTAAGTTATTTTTCTTGTATCATTTTTTTCAAGGTTCATTCCTGTATTTTAGGCTGCAAGCAAAGCCTTCATGAAATGGTCATGTTCTTAATGTTGAAGGATAAAGTGAGGTAATGTCATTAGGCAAAATTTATGCTGGATTTTTACGTTGTGAATTTTAAGGGGCATAATTTAGGAATTGGATGATGTTAGGTGATTCTCAAAAGACAGGTTTGCTAGTCACCTGTGTGTGGTAAATAACGGGTTGAAAAGTTTGACAGTTTTCTTTACTAGAGCGTGTCTCTAATGAGCTAAGAAGAACTAGCTCCCGAGAGAATGGGAGTGTGCAGCACTTGCCTGGCTTAGTTGACCCCAAAATCTCTTTACAAAAAGATCCCTTCAGTAGAGCATGTCCCACGAAGGACACTTAGGGACGTGCTCACCCACTGGTTTCTAGGATCGACAGTAAACCAAGGAGGTTGATAGAAAAGTATTTGGGGGAAGTAGCAAAAAACTATAATACTCTTTTAAGATTTTACCTTGAGGTATGCCTTCAGTAGCATGGAGTGGAGCAGATACTGACATAAGTAATTTAGAACATCCACTTAGCATTTTGGACTATTTGTCTATGGAGCCTTGGAATTTGAGGGCTGTGGACCCTAATGATGTTAAGAAGGAAAAGCTCTCAAAATCTATTATGTGTATTTGATAATTCCATTTATTAGGCCTAGCCTTCCATTTCTTCAGGAAACCTTTATTACATATCTGTGTTGCAGGATCCATGCATAGGTGCTTCAGATATAGAGGTGATTTCTGCCTTTGAGGGGCTTACAGTCCAAAGGTAGAGACAGACAGAAGCTTACCTAAGCTTCTGTGTCCAGGGAGCTGTGGTAAGAGTTGAGGGGGGAAATGGTTCCTGAGAGATCCTATAAAGCTTCGTCTTGGATGGAATGCTTGAGCTGAGCAATAAGGTTGAGTAGGTTAGACAACAGGGATAGACTGATGATATTTTTAAAGTAAATTTTGTGGTGTATATGTAACAGTGTACAACATGGTGGTGTAAAAATATATGTGGTTACTGTAGTGGAACAAATTAGCCTATCCATCATCACACATAGTCATCCATTTTTTCCTCTGGTGTCATGAGCAACAATAGTCTGCTTTTTTGCATGTGTACAGAGATGCAGGGAGTGAGAGGCAGCATTGTGCTTCTGGGAACACACCAGAAACCGTGTAATTTAATCAGGGAAGTTAGAACCTAGATAGGGTCAGTTCTGGGAGGGCTTAGAATTTAAAATCAAAGACCTTAAATCTCATCCTTCTGGTATTAAAGAGGCATTAAAGAATTTTAAGTAGGAGAATGGTGTGATCCAATGAGTATTTGGGAAACTGGCATTACTGTGGAGAGTGAGTGGAAGAAATGCAAGTCCAAAGGCAGGGAGACCAAGCACATAGTCTAGACTCTGAATGTTGAAGCAGGAGAGAAGGGTCCAGAATGCAGTGCCCTTTTTGAGTTATTGCCAGGCTTGGTGTACAAGAGGGGCACATTCTTGGCATGAGAAAAAGGTCTGGGCTCAGGGATCACCATTTAAAAAGGTAAAATTCATTCTCACCTTGTAGGCCATACAAAAACAGAGTTGGGGAGCTAGATTTGTAGGATATAGTTTGATGACTATTAGTCTAAGGACAAGGAACGTCATTTTCAAAGATTGAGAGGCAAGAACACACAGGGGCTTCTGTAATCCCTGCCTCCAGAGCGTCCCTGTCCCAAATGCACTCACTGGCGCCATCTTCCTGGGCCTCCTCTTTCAGTATTTCTGCGCTTTTCTGAATAGCCTTCAGTGGTTCTCCAGGAAGGCTGACAGGGTCCTGCCCTCATTCTGCTTTGTTTGTCTCAGCTTCCTTCCTAGAGGATTTCAGGAAAATTCTATTCCAATAACAGTGATATAGTATTTTCGGTCAGATTAGAGGTGCTCTAAGCGCTTAGGGGCTTTTGAGGCCACTGCTCATTCCTGTGTATACACACATAGTTCGCCTTCATTCTTAGCTTTTTGTATATTTCGGAAAAATTACTTTTGGATTAATTTACATATAAAAGTACTATATTTTCATCTCATTTTTATCCTGCCACTTCAGGTATAGGGAAATAAATGAAAAAGTCTTCAAATGTTGACTTCTAAGGCTTTATTACCTCCGACAGCTTCATTATGTTTGTGGAAATCTAGTGTGCTTTGAAGGAATTAATCTAGCCTTACTTGCAATCTGTATGTGTTTACATAGAATGAACAAACATTGCATTACGTTTCATGAAAATTCAATTATTCCTGTCTCCAGGAAACATGTTCTGCTTAGTATTTAATTCTCAAGTAAGTCAGGGTGATGGTTCTTGAACTGCTGGGGATTTTGAGCTCACTGCTGACTTTCATAATCAATGGAGAAATGGCCAATGGAGACTGTTCATCACTACAGCCTAGTTTCTGAATCTGAGGTTACAGGGGACCACGGGGACCTCTGTCTCTGTGGCATAGGCCTAAGATAAAATCTTCTCTAGATTTTTCTTAGAATTAAGAGAGTAACATTAATGATGCTATTCTGCATGACTGATATTTTATTTTGGAATTCATTATTCTTATGTATGGCTTATTTATTCAGCCGGCATTTTGTATTTCTTTTTTTGAGATTCTACTGTGAACACAGTACAATAAGAGATGGAAAAGGTAATAATTGTCTAGTATTCATTTTCTGGTTTGATTGGTTGGACCCTACTTAAATGCTGTTTGTTTCCTTCCTTCCTGATTCTATATACAACGTCAGGAACTCCAGCTGTATGTTATTGCTGCAATTAAGTAATTATAGTAGATTCTGTAAGTTGACTACCCAAGGGACTGTGACAAACTGGTCAACATACGGAGGTGGTTGGAACTAGGCTAAGGAACTAGGCCTACTGTGCTGGTACATACATGCGGTGCATGTCTGGTCTATGAAAGTTAGGTCAACTTAAGGAGGTGGCCAGTATAGGGAGGTGGTCAGCTATGGAGATTCTACTGCATTTTAGAGAAAAACCTGCTACATATCACTACTATATCTTTTATAGTGATATGTTAATTACTAAACTTAACTCTTATCTCCAGCAAGCCTCTAACTTTTTTGAGGGTAGGAACCATACTTAATTCATTTTTATTAGTGGTTGTGATTCTAAAACATATGGCAAAAACGGTAAGCAGGATTTTCAGTGGGCAGACATACGGGTGAGATGACATGGGGTGCACAACTGCGCTGGGAAACAACAACTGGAGTCAGGCCCAGGATATGCGCTATGTGGAGTCTGTGAGGAGTGAGGTGTAGTTGGGTGTAGCACAGTGATCAGATTTAAGAATGGATCAGAGAGCTGGCTCAGCGGCTGGATGAGTGGACACAGAGGCCGTGCTTAAGGGTTTGGTATGGGGAACCACTAAAAGTTTCCGAACAGAAGTCAAGTGGGAGACCCAGTGGCCTCTCTGGGCCTTCCTGCCCTGGCCTTTGCCTGCTGCTCTTACTTTCTCTCCTGCTCTTGCCTGTAGGTCCTCCATGTCCTGAGCAGCTGGTGGATGTGCCACACTTCAGATGAGACCCTGGGCATTCCTCACGCTCGCTTGTCAAACTGTGCAGTAGTTTGTTCATTGCTGTGCTTTTGCATTATTCACAATCGATTTAAGGGAGGAGATTGGGTTTCTTTATTTCTTTGTCACTGGGGCTTCACACATGTGTAAGTTTTAGTAGGTACTCAGTAGATATTTATCGAATGCAGGGAAGGGTGAATGTATTTTGGCACAAAACCTCCACTTCTGGACTGAAAGATAGATTGGATGGAGCAGAGATAGGAGGCAGCGAGATTGGCCAGGAGTATCGTACCAAGGAGAGAAACACGTGGAGGCTGAATTATAGCTCTGGCAGTAGAAATTCAAGGGAGGAAATAGATTTTGGAGATCTGGGGAAGCAGAACTGACAGGCCTAGTGATCATTGGATAAAATTGATGCTGGAAAGGGCCAAGGAAAGTGAAAAAGTTAAAGGCAGGTGTCCAAAGCCCACCTGAGCATGTCATTCTCTAGATGTTTTGTGTAGGGAAGGCAAAGACATTTACCTTATAAGCTGAATTGAAAAATCGGCTTAGCTGAGAATTAATTGCCTCGCTTTGAAAAAAAATCTACTTCTGAAGGTTGCTCCTAAGAGTAACTTGTGGAGCACCAAAACCTTCTTTGCTTAATTATTTCATTTACAAATTCAATTACAATGTAGTTCTATAAAGGCTATGAGATAGGGACGTCTATAGACATAGATATATCTGGGTAAAACAAAAACCAAGGGGCAACAAATAAACAATAATAAGAGGAAAATAATAAAGCTGGGATAAGGTTACAACAATGAAATACCCGTTTCTCTCAGTTGTTATAAAGAGATATAGATTTGGTTTTCAGCTGCCTAATGGTAAAAGGAAGGAGGGAAACATAATTAATACTCTCTGCAGTGTCTGTAAGATAAAAACATACTCTTTTTTTTTTTTTTTTTCAGAAAAAGCACAATATTCTTGACACGGAAAGCTAAGAAAAAGAATTCCCCCTCATCAGAGACATGGTGTGTTTAGAAACAAGAATTGAATTTCAAGATGTGCTTTCTGCCATTTCTTAGTCTTTTCTTACTAGCGTAATAGGATTTGAGTTGCTCCATTTAACATATGATGAAGTTAATTGAGAAAGATCTCTATAATCCAAATCCACAAATTATTTCCAAACCCCATTTTTTTTTTTTTTGTCTTTTACTGATTATTCCATTGGTGAGTAATACTTAGAGCTTCTGTGTGTGTGGCAGGTTGCCAGGTGCCCCAGATGGTACCGAGGTGTGCAGTAATTTCTGAAGGAGTTCACAGTGCCAGTGGGTAGTCTAGGCATAAACACATGGAAAGTATGTTAAACGCAAGAGTTGAGTAATGAGCTAACTGTACAGGACAGCCAGCGAAGCAGTGCCTGTTTCATTGCTATATATGTTCTTCGACGTTAGTTGCAATCTGTGAATCTAGAAGGTGGCAACACCAGTGTGGGCTGGGCGCACTGAGGGAGGTTTGAGAAGGAGGAATGATTTTTTTTTTTTTTATTAGAGCATCAGTATTGCTATTGTGTAGTTTATACACCAAATTGGAAACTGAGTTATTAGTTGATCATTTCAACAAATTTTGAATTTTAATATAATCTTTGGTAGTTTTATCAGTGCTATTTGGGGTCACTAAATATGCCCTCTGTTTTCTTGGACCCATGGACATGCTTTTCTGCTTTCACTTCTAAATGCTAAACTGTCAAATGATCCTTACATCTAATTTGTATTCTTTTATTTCAAACTATACTGTTCTAAAAACATAAGCATTTATATTTTAAGGATTGATCCTTTACCAGTCAATTCTGTCATGATAATCTCTGTCTAATCTTTGGATTCTCATTGCTCTGAGGGTAAAGTCCCAAATCCTTAGCAACTATGGCCTTGGAGTCAGTGCCTGCTCTGCTCCATTCCTGATCACTTCTCTAGCCACGCGGGCCCACCTTCTCCCTGGTACTTGGCTTTCCTGCTGCTCCGGCCTTTCCGTTTCTGCTTCATTTTGCCAGGACTGCCTGGGCAAGTCTGATGACCCCTTGGGATACTCCCATAGCACCTGCATAGCTTCTCCATGGCACACATCTCCACTGTAACGAGCTGAATGTGATTACATCTTTATTTGATGTCTGTAAGTCTAGCCTCCACCTCCCAAGAATGTGAGGACCTTACTGGTAGCTCACCCCTGACCCCTGGCATTTAGCACAGTTCCTGGCACAGAGCTGGTGATCACATGCACTCATCTTTGAACAACAGTGTCATCACGAGGAGGTTACTTATTCTCGTCTTCACTTAAACTGTCTCGGTTATCCTTTTTTTGTCATTTGTTTCTTACCCTGCAGATGGTTACCAAGCAGCTTTTTGATTTTTAAATCTTTGCAGAAGATTCCAAAAAGCCCCTCCAAAGATGACACAAACCTCTATTTACTGCCTTTCAAAATATATACACTTTTAGTGCCAAGGGAAAATTTTTGAAGCTCGGGTATGCGTTAGTCTCTAGGGAGCCAGCGGGGGAAGGCCAGATTGTGAGAGTGTTAGTGGAGTAATGTCTGATGTAGTTTACTGAGCAATTTCAAAGCAGAGTAATGGAGGTAATCTTAGAAATTCTAAGCAGCAGTGTTGTAAAAGCACAGAGAGAATTTTGCTTTCATTTCATTGACCTGAAATCAGGTCATTTCCCCCATCCTACTTCTAATTTGTTTTTATTACCTTAATATTCTGTGTCATAGAGGGTCTAAACATCTTTAGAAGAAAATTCTTTGGAGATCTATAAACTGCTGCTTCCTAATTTCATTGCTCTTAATTATAGGGCATTGAAAATGCAAAAAACAGAGGTAGTATAAGAAAGCGCTTCATACTCAGCTTCAGGAGATCTGGACGGTAGTTAATTTTACAACTAACTGATTCTTCCCTGGCTGACTGTGTGGCCCCAGAAGTGTCTTTTGACTTCTCTGCGCCTCAGTTTCTCATCTACAGAAGGAAACTGTTAGAGATGGTATTTGAGACTGTTTATAGTCTCAGTTGGCACTCATCTCCATACATCAAGTTTCATGTCTTCATTTAACAAACAAGCATTTATTGTACTCCTACTATGTGCCAGGAATTCTCCTGGGGGCTTGAGATGCAGCAGAGTACAAATAACATTCTTGCCGCCTTGTGAAGGCACTTGAAGACTTTAGTGTTTATGTAATCCCAGTGTATTAAAGGTTCTGTTGAAGTAAAGGTTGTGGCTAGTGAGTGAAGAGATAGGCAGGGGCATTTGAGGCAGGACTTGAAGTTCTGTTCATCTTTGGCTGGTAGGATGGTCACCACACAGCATCTCCTGTGGCCCCTGAAGTGTCAGCAGGGAGGGCAGGATGTTCCCCATGCCTTTGCCTGTCCCCGTCCACTCCTACTGTCCAGTAGATGTGCCATCAGTATGACAGCAGGGAGAGAGAGGTTGAGGGTAGCCTGCTTACCTTGGCCTTGGTAAGAGTCTTCCCTGCTGTTGGATTTAGCTTCCAGTAGTGACATTCCAAATGCTCACAATCTTCTACTGTCTATAAGATAAAGTATAAATGATGCTTTCTCAGCCAGGCTCCAAACCACCTTCTTTCCCACCCCCCCACGTGTCCACAGCAGTGGGCAGACCGGTGGCTCAGTGTCCACAGCACAGGGGGTCCATGCTGTGTCATCTGCAGTCCATCGTGTGTGTTCTCAGCTCAGAAGCTGACTCATTGTCTGAGCCTGCCAACATTCCCCACCTACTGTCAGAGGGCCTGTGTGTGGACTGGCAGTGCCATCAGAGCCTGCTGGGACCCTTTCACCTGACACTTGACTACTAGGATCAGGGATGTTTCTCCCTCCTCAAACCTCCAGAATCCCCTGTCCACACTGAGGGCAAGGACTAACTGATCTTCCATGCCTAACACAAAGCCTGGCACATGCCTGATCCACTGAAACTGTTTGTCACACAGACTTTTGCCGTAATCTCCTGCGTTATTGTATTTTACCATTTGGTGTGGTTATTTGAGAATTTTCTTAAACCTTCTAGATTTGAGATGCTTGACAGCAGGGCTTGTGTTTTATTTATTTTTTAATCCCCCGAAGCACCTGGTTCCTCGATTCCATGAATATTTAATGGCCTGAAATAAACAGAATTTAATTCTTGGATAGTTGAATTTGAAAGGTGGAAAAAAAAAACATATGGTTTTTGTTTCTGTTTCTCTGGGGGAAACTGAGTCAAAGTAGCCAGGGCTAAAAATCGAGGGATATAACCAAGCGATCAGAGGGAAATTCAGCAATAAAAGAATATTGTAATAAGGCTTCCGAATCTCCCCATTCAGAATTACTTCCTACCTTTCACACACAGATCTGTCATACAAATTATGCTCTGTTTGCTGAAAAGCCTCCTGACGCTGAACAGGTTTGCTTTGGCATTGGTGAGGCCATGACTGAAGGGAGATGAGACGTTGGATCATTCTGGAATGGCTTCCTCAGGGTTGTTGTGGTTCTTCTGCTTAGCCCTCTCCTGCGAGGGATTCGATCAGCTCCAGGGCGCAGCTTGTGTGTCTGTGCTGACAGCCAAGTCCCTTTGGCCACTTTCCCCTTGGCTCTGCTTTGGCCTCACTCTGCCTTCTGCTCCTCAGGTCTGTCTAGGTTTAGTCCTTTATAATCATTTACAGTGAGGCCTGCCTATGGCTAGACATGCAGACCCGGCTTGGCAAGAAAGGGATTTGGGCGAGAACTGGCTGTACCTTGTCTAAAACACCTGAGGTCCTACGAGGGCTTGGGAAGCCAGAAGCCGGGTTGGGAAGACTGGCCAGCCCGAGACTGAGGGACACTGTAGCCCAGGAAGGGGCACATTCTGCAGCCCCTCCAGTGGCCAGCCAGACCAAGAGTCTCTGTGGTCTAAAACACTGCACGAATTCACAGGTGGAAAGAGCTTGAGGTGGTCTGGATCCGTCCCCTCAACTGCTCACAACAATGGATTATGCAGAGAATAAAATGAGGATCTTGTTTTCTACATAGAGGACAAACTTACCAGCCCTTGGGCAGTTATGTAACTCTCCTGGCACACATGGATGGTACTGATGCTGGCACTTCCAACCAGAACCCTGCTAAGTGAGGACGTTTTGATTGTTTCTTCTACTTCCTCAAAAATGTCTGCTTTCCTTATTTCTAAGAATGGCAGGGAGTAAAGGATTATGTATTTCTCTTGATATTTTCATTCCAAGAATCAACATGGGCAGATTTATAGTGTTCACAAACATGCTGATAGTAATTTGATTGCAAAAAGAATGAAATTTTACTCAGACAAATGCAAATTTGTCTGGTGAGAAGGGCCATGCCCGTGTGATTGGTGCAATTCTATCCTGATGATAAATTTTAACAGGGATGATGGCAGTAATTTTTATTCTTCTTTTATCCTCTTAGTTGCATTAGATTAAAAATTATAGCATAAAATATATTAATTTGACTAAATGGATCTGTAACTACTAGATGTGTTGCTTTGCAAAACTTTAACATTGATTTCATCGCTTATAATGGTAAACAGAAATAGTGACATTGATCCATGTCGGGGGAAATATGATACCTTTGAGAGCAGTCAAAAGTTCTGTTTATTGGTCCTACATTGCTTCCAAGAAAAACAAATTAGTTTTATATGTGTCTAGAAGTGGTGACTCTTGGATACTTCAGAAACAAATTTGAATGTAGGCGATCTAATTAACCTTTAGTTGAAAACACTGGTATTTTCACGAGTCTTTTAGAGAGAGATAGTTGTTGGTGGCTGCTTTAAACTTACTTCAGATCCTGTATCTCTAAAAAGCAATTTATGATTTTTTTATTTGACCTCAAGATTCTGGGATGCAGCTTTTCTAGCTGACCTTCCTGTATTGCTCTACTACAGTTTTGTTGGGGCTTCTTTCCTCTTTTGTGCTCTTGGCTCATGGTGACCTGCCGCCTTCACTGATGGGAGTGGGAAGTGCCCGGCTGCCGGCTGCCCATGGCGGTGTGCCAGGGCACCTTGGCCTCACAGTGATGTCTCACAGAATCCATGTCACTGCCTTTTCTTTTTTGTTTACTCTTTTTTAAATGAGACTTTTTCTTTTTATTAAAATTTATTCACATTCTTGTTTGAAGAGTCAAATTAGTTCTGTAAAGCTTAGTACCAAAACCCAGCAATCCCCTGCACACCCTCCTCCATCGCCCCTGCTTTCCCATTACCTCCTCCTATGAGGCCACCTTAAAGTTTGGGCCAAAAATTGGATGTGCATTATACATAGGAGTATGTTACACATGGCAAAACATGGGTATGTGCTTTTCTCTAATGCAAAATCACACTGTCTGCATATTGTTTTAGTAATGACCTACTATGTGAGCTGGGTAGTACATTTTAAATGTTTTGATGATGCCTTGGTCAAAAGGTAGAATATTTGAGGTCATGTTTGGAGACAGAAATTTCAGTGTCGTATTTGTGAGACTGGAAAGGACAGTTTTCTACTGTCAGTAGAGTAGACCATTTCTTCTTCATTTCTTGGTCGATAGCCCTTACCCACTCCTCAAATAGGGCACCATGCATGGGCATTTGATCTCCAAGTGATGGGGAAATCTTCAGGCTTCAGGTTCTTGAATGAGTGTTGCTCTTGAATTCACTAAGGGCTTTAGCGTCCCTCCAGTTGAGCTAGAGCAAAGCAGAACTTCTTTGGAAAGTTTTTTGCTCTTACACTTGTCACCCTTCTTGATGAGGTGCCTCTTAGGCATCAGCTTAAAGAACAGTTCATCCACACTCATCAGCCTTGAAGATATCATCTTTGAAGCCTCTGACAAATCCAGGAACTTTTTGATGAACTCTTCCACAACTTCTACTGGAACTTCATGGGATTCACCACACAAGACTTTCTGGGAGATCTCATATACCAGTTAAGATTTCTCCATCCAATCACTTGATGATGGGAAATAAACCACCCTGAATACCTCTGCAAATTTTTTAGCAACTTCTTGGATCATTGGCCTAAAGATTTGGGCATTAACTGCCCTCATTTGTTTGGACCAGCTTAATGTGGCTTCATTGACTTCATGGAGGGAAATGGTCCTCCTTTTCCCTTGAAAGTCTCTGCTTTCCTTGTCATATCTCTCCAAGTGCTCGTGTTTACATTTTTGGATATTGCTGACTGTGGTTTTGCTAACACCAAAATGTTCTATTATCTTCCTTTGGCTACTGGTTTCCAGAAAATACAGAAGGCCAACCTTTTCCTTCAGTGTCAGCTCTTTTGAGTTCTTTGCTTTGGGCCATCATGTCTTGATGAACTGTAAAATTTTTCATTGATTGTAGAATGTGCCTACAATTCAGACTATCCTCACATTGAAAAAATTTTCTGCAACACATGATAGAATAATGGGATGTCAGACCTAATCCAAAACATGGTTAAAAACAAAACATTAAAAAAAAAAAACTTATACTAAAGAAAAAATTATACAGCTAAGGGGCAAAGGCTCTAGCTTCTACCCTTTAGTGTAGAGTAAACTCACCTGGTCAAGTTATAGAGGGTAGATTAATATTGTATGTCACATCCAAGTGGTCAAGATACAACTTACAAAGGTGATCAACATGTAAAGGTCAATCTTCCACTGAGTACATGTGGTGCATGCCTGGTCTGTGATAATTAGGTCAACTTAAGGAGGTGGTCAACTATGGAGATTTTACTCTATCTTATTCTTTTTAACAATTCTGTGAACTGAATTGCTTTTTCAATTTCATTTTCAGATTCTTCACTCCTAGTACATAGAAATATGATTGATTTATATATATTGATCCTGTATCCTGTGACCTTGCTAAACTTAATACTTCTAGAAGGCTTTGCGGATTCCTGGGACTTTGTAGGAACCTTTTTTCGTCCTTGTGTTCTGAAACCTCACATTATATACCTTCTCGTGGGACTACTTTTATCCATCGTGTGAGCTGCCTTTCTGTTATCTGTGAGAAAAGTAACAGAGAAATTCCTTTCATGCATTTAGGAGGTTTATTTTGTGGCTTTGTCTTTGTATAGAAAAAGGAAGCGCACAGATATGTTTTGTACCTCTACCGAAAATATCATAGGAAAATTTGCAGCAATAATAGGTGTGATAAAACTTTAATAATACAGATTATCTGTAGATTTCTTTTCTTGTGCCTGTGGCATAAATATATCAACAGCATTATGAGCAGATTTGTTTTCTATAAAAAAAGCTGGATTAAGGCACATAGCACATGCCATTTTTCTGTTGCTTCTGTGCACAAAAACTGCTTTAGTGATTGTGCATGGTGGAGTCCCATAAAAGCATGTTTCAACCCTAAATTGCTTTTCATTTCCATTTGGTTCCTTTGGTTTACGTTACTGATATTCTCTCTTCCTTCCCCCCAACAACAGCTTTCTTAAAGGGAAGAAATAGAAGAGTCTTTACTAAGGTAATGCAGTCATGCTATTATCTTCAAGCACAGGAAGTTTCCTAAGGGGTTGTCCTAGAGTTGGGAATTCATGCCAGGCACTGTAGGGTAAAGCAAGATTCACCCTCTGACCAAAACCATATATATCCAGTTGCAGTTCTCCATCTTTCTATAAAGGGAGTGTGATAGTAAGCCAGGCCATAGAGCTCTCTTGGAGGTTTAGTGGTTGTTTCAGAGATTGTTGTTCATTTATTCATACTTATTTATCACTTCATTTATTCAGCAGTGCCTATTTGTTGAACTCCTATTGTGTTTGTTTCCTAGAAATGCAAAGGAACGTTAGCCCTGTTAAGAAGCCAGGGTTCCATTTGGGATAGACCAGAAATAGTTTCTTAGGTTGCCACCTCACTGAGCTTAAGAAGCAGGCTGTGACTCAGCAGAGCATCTGGGTTGGTCAGCAGCTGGTTCCACCATATGTGCAGCCCTCACACTCCCAAGTATGGACAGTCATGACCTTGAATGGCTCTCAGGCCAATGTCAAGTACATCAGGGCTGCCTGGGAATAGTCACTGGGAGTCTTGGGCCATCTTGTAGCCTCTCATCACTGTTGGAGATATATTGGGGGGAACAACGTCTCTGCCAATATTATGTCTTGCTGAACATACTAGATTGCTTTGTCGTTTTGTCTTCCTTGTTTCAAACACCTTCCCTCCCTTTGTTTAATTGCTATTGACAAGAACATTAATAGCACTCACCTTTTTCTCAACCTATTAGATATGTATTTATGTTCCTCTATCATTTATAAGCTCTTATAATACTGGGATCATAGTAGTAGTAGTATTTTCCTGTAACTGTGAAATCAGCAGCACACCAGCCCCCTTGCCTTTTTAAAAAATTTCATAATGCACAGCAACTGCAAAGACTTCATGATGTATTTACATGAAGCTGTAACAGACTGAAAATAGCAAAATGACCATCTTTCTACAGAAACGATGATCTATCTTTTCAAGTGTCCTTGAAGCTACAATAAGAAGAAATGCAGACTGCAGTACTGAGGGCTTTCGGTTAGATATGAGAAAGACATTCTGGACTGTGGAAATTGGGGAGATTGAACAGAGTTACTAAGAGTATGTTGAACTTTTAAAAGTAAGTGGGAAGACTTTTTCTCTCCTGTTTTTTTTTTTTTTTTAATGGGCCTCTTGAAGGGAGTAGATTTATGGAATACCTTTGGGTAAATCCATTCTAACACCAAGTATTTCTCACATCTATTTATTTAAAAGCAATAGGAGGGAAAGATATTAACTAATTTTGCATAGTTGTGTTAGGATGCAGAATGAACATGTATTCATCTTCAGCCACTGTCTCAGTGAAGCCTATGTCATTAGAACGTAGACACAATGAGAAGAATTCTGAAAGAATAGTTATAGCCAAGTGGTTGTTGGTGGTGTGTGTGTTTTATTTGTTACTTTCTCCATTTTATGTTAACTAACATTCATTTGAAGTTAACTTAGTTTGAGCACCATTCTTGTTTTATCTACACATTATAGTTTATTTATAATTTTGCATTGACTTCTAACTAAAACTAGACAAGCTTAGTACCTTGCTGCTGTGGCAGAGCTGCTATACGAGCTTCAGACTACATCCCCAATTGATTTTCTGTTTTTACTTAGGATTCTTTAAAGACCCCTGGTAAGTCTTCCCATTGATGTGTTTCATTCCCATTAACTCTGCACAGATGGACACACCTCTAATTCTCAATTCATTGGTACCTTCTGAAGCCATTTCAGCCTAAGTGTTTTCTGCAGAAAACAGTTATTTAGCCTCTTGTATCTGCCAGAAATTGACAAGTACTAGGACATATCTTTTTTTCTCTCATAGATATAGACAGTCCATATATTGGAAGTTTTTAAATATAAGTATTGTTAGCTTCTATTATTTTTTCAATTTTAACATGTGTATAGCATAAGAACTTCTTCATAGCCATATTCTTTTAAAAAATTATTATCGATGCTTCCTGTTCAGATTCTTCCCAGGATGCAGTGTTTCCACTGTCTTTATTTTCGGTCTGCCTCAGTACCCTACTGTCAGTAACCCTTAGCAGGTCATATCTGCCCTTTCTCTGACCCTTGCATACTTCTGAAGCCTCATGTCTCCTTCACGATGGCTGACACATAGCTCTTTTGATCCTCCTGCTCTCTTTACTTTACACACATGCCATTCCCTCTGTCTGTAGTCTTGCCCCACTCCCCCTAATTTCTACTCATCCTTGAAGATTGAACTTATTTCACATGCAGAGTCTTCACTGAGCCTGTCTCTGTCTCCATTCTCATTCTTATCCCCACCACTGGCCAAGACGGGCCTTACCCTGTTTTTCTAAAATGCTCTGTGTACATCTCTCCAATGCCACTGTTGAACTTTTATGATTTCTGAGTTCCTTTTGTTAAATGATTTTAACTACCAAAAATTAAGTCATTAAAATCTAATTTTCTCCCCTCTTTTATATAAATGAATTTAAGAAATACCTAGGGTTAGAATGCTTTTGTCCAGAGATAGTCTATAAAGAAAGTTGAGCATAAGAGTTGAGCTGTTTTTACATACCCAACTAAAACAGAGTGGAGAAACTGGGCAGGGGGAAAGTAGTCAGGTTATAAAACATTGCTCCAAGATGGTAATTCTCTGGGAGGTTGACTACTGAAACTGCTCTGTCATCTGAAACCAGTTTTATCCATAACTTCTGTGCTACCTTGCTGCAGCTCTAGGACTAATTTTGCCCCCTGCCTTTGCTCACCGGTCACAGATTACCAGCTCTCCGAACCCTTACCACTGTCAGTGATGTTTCTCAGAGAGCAATGTGTAATAGTTCTACTTTTGTGTAAAACCTCCAACCTTTTGTCTGTTACTTGGAGAGATCACTTTCAGTTCATGATGGAGACTTTCTCTCCCTGACATTACGGGTAAAGCTCCCTTATCTATAATGCTATCAAGTTATCCTTATGGATGACACTTTCCTATCTCCCCCTACTAGATTTTGAGTTCCTTAAAGGCAAGAACTGTGTCTTTGTCAACCTTGTACTCCCAGGCTTAGCTCTCAAGACACAATCAGCAAATGTTGGGTGGGAGCAGGCAGGGTAGTATGTTACATACTACACTGGAAGTTTATTTGTTTTATTCCTTGGTTTAAGTTTCACACCAACCCAGAGGATGTGACACTTCATCCTGATGGCACCCACTCATCCAGGGAGTGGACATCATTCCCAGGCCTGCTGACAAAGTGACTCAGCCATTAGAACAGCGATTTTCAAGCTCCTGGGAAGCTTGATAAAAATGTGCACCTCCCAGAGATTCAGATTCAGGCTGCATCTGCAGTCTAACGCGGCATCCCTAGCGATTGTGGTGCAGGAGGTTGTGAGCCACCCTCCTATAAGTGCTGGGTTTGGGAATGGAGCCCACTTGCTGTTAGAGGGCTCCTGTGCTGACTCCTCTGTGGGTTCAAAGAGCCCACGAGCACATGGACACCTCAGCCATATGCTGCAGTGATTTTTCTCTTTACTAGCACAGTCTGTGACCTTCTTGGCAGGATTGGCAAGAGGCACATATTCTTAGTTCATACAACAGATGTGTTCCTGAAAAGTTAAATACAAATTAAAGTTTTATAAAGGAACAAGGGGATCCCCACAGTGAATTCTTTTATAAATTGAATAGTTACTCCCTGGTTTCTTGGTGGTTGAGGCCTACATTTTTAAGAATTAGTTTGTTTAAATTAAATTAAAAGTTTCTAAATGTACTTTAAATCTTTTTGACTACATACATTTAATAATTGATTCTTTTCCACATTCTTAGTCAATTCTTAGGTCACCCATTCTTAATCAATCCTTAAATGAATATTTTAAGCTTTAAGTAACAACATTTTGCTTCAATTGAAGAATGACTCTGGAAGTTTCAGAGCCCCTAATTCAGGGGCCTTTCCATTTCTGAGAAGTTCTGTATGATCATTGCCTGAGCAGGTTCTCATTATAATATCTGAGAGTCTACACACTGGTGAATTAATAACATTGACCCGTGAAGAAATTTTAGATGCTGAAATAAGATGCAATCATTCTGAAATATTAATAACATATTCTCCAATGATCCACTTTCTTGATTGTCTTTGCTAGATCTTCTTTCTGTGCCAGCTCCTTCACATGTAAATTTTTGATACTGTCAGCCTCATCCCCACTGGCTGCGTGCTGTAGCTGAACAATCTGATTTTTTCCAGGATCTTCCACTCCTCCCTATGGAGGCATCTGGCAAATCATTTAACCACCTCATGGTAAGATAATGAGGGTGTGGATTGCCATCTACTTTCTTTGGTAGGCTGTGAATATTCACCTGGTATTCTGGGCTCAATGAGTTAGATAGTAAACAAGAAAAAACTATCCTCATTATATATAAAATAGTAGCTATCAAATGAATATGGGTATCCCTTTCCTACTAAGCACACACCACCACATTCCCTCCTACTCACAGAGATGCTGCCTGGTTTCAGAGTGTGCGTCTCAGTGTGGGATGAGTATCCACACTCTGCAGCACTTTCTCTGCATCTTCCTCTGGACTCTTACTCGGGTGGGTTTCATCTTAACTCCTTGTTCAGAGGGCAGCTTTCTTGAGGGCAGTATACCTGTCTTAACTTCTATGTGCCTCTAGTAGCTGACAAAGAGAAGGTATGGGCATGGTAATCCTTACTTTAGTTAATAAGATGAATTTAACCGTAATCACTTGGTCAGGATATTTGGAGAGGTATGGTTTCTTCTTATTTCATTTAGTTAAGAACAGAGTTGTGGAGTCAGACCGCTGGGTGCTAGTAATTGACATGTTACCTGCCATCTGGATAAAGCTGTACAAGTTATTTAGCCTCCTTGTACCTCAGGTTCCTTATCTGGTCAAATGGGGATAATAATACTAACGTTTATCTCTTGGAGTTCTGGAGATTAAATAAGGTTATATATGTAAAACATTTAGAATAGTTGTTAGCACATGGCTGCCTTTTGATAAATGGTAGTTTGATAATAATAGTTATTATTACAATTATTGATGTTGTTATTATTAATGTATTTCTTTGGGGCCTTATGGCTTTACCATTTGATGGCTGTATGACTTTGGACATGCATGTTGACAACTATAGGTAGGTGTTCCCTGCCTTCAGAAAACCATCAGAAAGGAATAATGAGTCACACTCCCAAATACTTGAATTCTTAATAATATAACTTCAAGATGTCATGAAACACAATGTATATCGGTGCAATGTTTATCATCCATTTTTCCTGATTGAGAGACTGAGGCCAGTAGTAAATACCTACAGACACCAAATAGCAGGACTGGACCGAGCTCAGAGAGCATCATGTCCATTCTCGCCAGAACGTCTCTGATGTTCTCAACCCATGAGTTCTGGTGAATTGTTGTATACATCAAGATAAGCTTCCATGTCATAGAAACCCTCTGTGTCAGCAACGTCAAAGCCCATGCTTTTCTAGGCGACATTTCTCATTCTATAGTGTACTGCAAAATAATGTTCCTGAGGTGTGAAAGATTGCACATCTGTAGTACCAGAGTTTTTTAAAATTTCAGAGCATTCCAAATAGGTCTGTTTTTCCCTTGACTGGTAAGATGGGAAAAAAGTAACCATATAATGAAAGGAAGAGAGGATTTGTGTGATAGTAAAGTCATGTTGTGCCTTATTGGAGTAATTGAATTTTCTTTCATATTCTTAGCAAGGGCTTCAGATTTAAAGAGATAACTGTTTAAGGAGAATCCATAATATTATAGAAAGAATACTTATCTTCTAGGATATAATTTGACCAGAAACCTTTCAATCTGTTTCAAAGAGGACCATTTCAGTGAGAAACTGTAATGATGCCATTCTGCATAGCAGTGTTTGATCTTTCATTTTTTTCCCTATGTCTGCAGAATGGGTTACAGATTCCCTGCATAATTGGCAACCCATTTCATTTCCTAACAATTAGCAAATTATTCACACTTTGCCTAGGAGTGGGATGCTTATGATGCCGTAGTGAGTTTCTGATCTTATACAGGAAAATGGTAGTGAGACAGGAGTAAAAAGATAATTTCATTAGTCTTTATAGAGAAGTGTGGGGGATGTGCCTCTATAATCCATATTCTTTTAGAAGGATAAAAGGTGTGTATATCTGGAATTTGTATCTGTATAATGTACATCTGTATGTGACTTGGTATCCCATAACCCCCTTTCCAGCTGTTGTGTAACAGGGAAAAATGGATAATTTATCTGTCTGCCAATCTCAGTTTGCTAGATCTAGTCCTTTCAAACCTGATGAAGGAAAAAGGTGAAAAAGGACTAAGATCGACGTGCATCCCTCACACAAATGTCTTATCAGAACCAGTCTTTAACCATTGCTACTTCACGGACCGTCTCCTGCCATTACTCACTGCCAGGCCCACAGTCAGCTACCCAGCCATGTCCTCCGTGTGGCTATCACTACTCCACTGGCCCACCCAGGAGCCTCTCCTGTACACTGCTGTGCTGTCCTGAGCCCAGCCAATTTGTAGTGGAACCCCTCGTGCTCCCCATGGAGTGGAGCCCCAGGCACACTTTATGTCCCTGCTGTGTGTCCCTTGAGCTGGGCAGTAGCTAATCCTTCCTCTGGATGTCTTCTTGGCCTTCTCCTTACCAGAGGTCTCCTACCTTTTCTCCTCTGCTGGACATTGGAAGAAGAGCTGCCTTGGGCCACACATTAAATACACAAATTCTAACAGAAGCTGATGAGGAAAGAAAAGGTCCATGCATAATTTTGTAATGTACAACACCACAGATAAGCAAAAAAAAGTCCTCATATATTCTGCACACAGCCCATGGGCTGCAGCTTGGACAACCCTGTGTGGCCTAGACAACTGTTCAGAACAAGAAAACCCCTTCTCCCCAGTCCAGCATGTCAGCTCCAGCAGCTAGCTGCTAACTGCCGCTTCAGCATCTCATAGGCCATCCGACAGGCCCTGGAATTTGGTCATGTAGAATATTCTGTACACTGGCTCTGGTGTCCCTTATTGGAACTGGGTTTCTGTCAGTGATGCTGACTTAGTTTAAATTGATGATGACCTTAAAAAATAAAATTAAAAAAAAAACAAATTAAAGCTAATGGGAAAGAAAATATGTGGTCTTTGCTTCTAAATATATAAAATGTGGATTCGGAGGAGGAAATAGGTAAGGTAAACAGAGCTTTCACAAGTTTTGTTTTTCTTTTAAAGGAACTACTTTCTAGAATTTGATTCTTCTCACTGTTCTCCAACCTAGCTTAAGGGCTAACTTTGTGGGTTGAAGATTTAGAGGGCCTGCATTTGAATTCTGGTTTTGTCATCCGCGTGACCTTACACAGATACTTAACCTCTCTGAGCCTTGTTCTTCTCATCTCAAAAATAAAGATAATATTGGTACTGACCTTGAAGCATTGCAAAAATTAAAGAATGATGCACGTAGATCACATAGAACAGTTTCTGACACAAAGCAAAAGTTAATTAATGTCGAACTTTAATATATTATTATCTAGTATATTGTTAACATCACTTCTATTACTAACATATTTCTAAAAGGAATTAATTTTTAATAAATAAGCAAACTTTTTTTAATATAGTCTTCCATATCTGCAGGGTTCACATCGAGGGATTCAACCTACGCCAGACTGAAAATACTTGAAAAAGAAAGCAACAACACAACAATTGAAAATAACATAAATAAAAGAAATACAGTATAACAACTAATTAAATAGCATTTACATTTTATTATGTATTATAAGTAACCTAGAGATGAATTAAAGTATATGGGAGGATATGTGTAGATTAAGTGCAGATATGTCTACTATATTTTATATCACAGACTTGTGCATCCTTGGATTTTGATATCTTACAGGCATCTTGGAACCAGTCCTCTGTAGATACCAAGGGATGGCTATATACTGCTTAATTTCTAAGCTGAACTTGTATTTACACTTGTATAAATGTTGTATCATTGTTTGTGTAATGGAAAAAGGAGAAAAGTAATGTTCAGATTTATTTATTTTCTTCTCCATTTTTTATTATAATAACTGAAAAGTACATGTAGGTTCAAAGGTCTAAGTTTGCTCAAACAAAGAAACTAACTTGGAAACTAACTAGGTGGTATGATTGTTAAAAATTCCAAGAAAATGAGTCTTTTTTTTTTTTTTTTGCCTAACCTTTCTGACTTTTCTAGAAAACAGTCTAATCAGTTAGTTCCTCTAGGTGTCATTGTCCTGGATGAATGTGAGCAGAAAGTAAGAGATTCCATTTTTTTTTTCTTTTTAATGTGTGTTCCTGATGCAAAATTGAGTACCCAGACCTCTCTCACTTTGCTGTAAACAACCTCAGGTAGTCTTGGTACAAAAATATTCATCCATAACAGCCAGTCTGTTGTTAATCTGATTCTCTTCCTCTTTCCTGGCCCCTTTCTCCCTGCTCTTACTGATCAGAAAACGCTTTGGAAACCAGAAAACAAGAATTACATGTTAACAGTAAGTGAACCCCACTGAGGGGTTTCAGACACCGAGAGACTGACCCAGAAGCAGCAGTAGAGGGCGCTCAGTCCCTCATTTCATGCTGATAGAGCCAGCACCAAACATCTTTCATTTGAGGAGCTAAAAATGAATTGCACATATTAATTAAGTCTTCCTAAGGCCGTGTTCAGTGATCCAGTGCTAAGTGCCTAAAATAAGTAGATCTTATTTTAATCTTGGGGAAACTGGGTATAAGAGGGAATGTCCTGAGACTCCATAGGATGAGTCAGAATTTCAGTAAAGACCTAGGAATCCTAACTTCTCTATACTCTGGCTTATATCCCAAACGTCCCTTCATTTAGGAAGAACCAAAGGAAAACCTCAGGAGTTTTAATTTCCTCCTGAGTAGTTCCTTTAATGAAAGGTATATGAGATGTAAGCTTTAAATTAAAAAAGTTTCCTGCAATACTGTACCACCTATTTTAAAATTAATTCTTTTTGGTAGATGGCTATTCTAGTGGCTTTTTGCTTTCAACCAACAAAGACCCTTAAGAAAAGGAAAATGAAAAAATAAATAGCATTCCTAGAATCCTATTGCCTTGTGCGGGCAGATCATACGCAGTGTGATCTTGTTCACTCATATTATGTGGTGATTAGAGCAGGGCTTCAATCAGCTGGATGATTCCCCAAGGCAGGGTCTTGTCCCACCAGCGCACATGGCGTGCCCCGTCTGACACCAGGGCGACTTGAGAATTGAGCCGGGGAAGCTGCAGTGTGGTGCAGCAGATGCGCACTGGTGGTTGCCATGGAGATTGCTAATACTGCTGAAACTCAAAGAAAGGGCAGCTCAGGAGCCTGCCTGAAAATGAATGAGAAACAAGCGGAATTCAGAATAGTCACTCAGCTACTTGTCCCACATGGAGTTTTAATTTCCTTTTCTTTCCTCTTCCTCTTCCTTTTTCAAAGAATAGATTGAAACAGGGTCACGTTA
Organism: Galagoides demidoff; assembly: GCA_963574575.1. Taxonomy (NCBI): domain Eukaryota; kingdom Metazoa; phylum Chordata; class Mammalia; order Primates; family Galagidae; genus Galagoides; species Galagoides demidoff. The sequence goes on from CAUYQV010127107.1 coordinate 25,967, forward strand.
TACAGCCCGCTCAGCCCCCTCCGACTTACTCACCGCCTGACACATCCCTGGAATAGATGTATATTAATGATGACGCATGACTAATAGGATTGGGGTTGGGGGCTGGGGTGAGGCGTGTGGTAGCCCTTCTGGAGCTTGTGGGCTGCTTGTCACTGAGGTTTAGTAGGCACCTTGGGATTTGTCTGCAGCATATGTGCGGCTGTTAATGATTGAAAAATTACCACAACAATTAGTCATGGATCGCTGAAGGCAGGGCCCCCAAATGTGATGGACAATGTGATTAAATCCATGTATGTGACAATTAACTCTCCTGCAGGTTTATCCACCAAGGAGGGTGCCCTTGGGGTGAGAGCAAAGGGGAATCAGAAGGAGGAAAAATGGGATAACAAAAAGGAGCAGGAGAGAGTAACACTGCAGAATGGATCTGATACAGCTGGCACTATTGGTTTTAATCTGATCCTGGATTAATCACGGTTTGATTAATCCTGGTTTTATTACACCTTTCTATTGCCCATTTATTTATAACTCCCTTAATTTTATGGAGGCATGACTGATTAAATTCTGCCCATTCCATGTTTTTTAAATTTTTAAATCAAGTCTCTCCATTTAATGTGATGTTCTAGGTGGTCCAAGGTGCAATTATCTCATAAAAGCGAAGCAGGCACCAGACATAGCATGTCATGAATTCCCTTATGGATCACAGCTGAATAACCCAGAATAAATATTTGTTTGCTCAATATTCTACCTAAGTAAAGAGAAACCTTGTGATGTCAATCTGCTTATTTATTTGGGTGGAAGAAATCAGAATTCACTCCCACCACAACTTTGTTAAATAGAAGGATCACAAATTCAGTATATGTCACCCAGAAAATTTTGTGCACAGGAAAAAAATCTGTTAACATTTGGATGAACTGTCTGCAAATATATATTTGTAGCATAAAAGGGTCATGTTTTCAGTCCACAGATATGTTCATATGTGGAATTATTTTTAGCCAGTATGTACTGTTCTTATTTTGTTCTTTTTTCAGATGTTGCTGTTAGTGTTATCCACATTTGCATACAAAACACTGCATTTAAATAATGCCAAGGAGGTTGTGACATAAACCAGCACCAGCAAAGCCTCATGCTTTGTAAATCACATACCTTGGATACACTGTGTGCATTAAGAATACCTGTTCCTAATTCATGAGAGAGTATCTAAAGCTTTAGAAAACACTGAATTTTACATACACACACACACACACATACTCACAGACACTCACTTTTCTTCTTTCATTGTTCCTCAGGGTTATTCCATGGCTCTTACTTAAAGTGAATTTGGTTAGAAGACTCAGTTTTTTTTATTCGTAGACTAAATCGAATTGTCTTTGTTACTTGCATTTTAGCCTGATCTACTCAGGCATACAAAGATAAAGGATGTGTTTGTGATATGGGCAGCAGTGTCTTTAAACATAGTAGTAAAATGAAATAATCAGCACCAAAATATCACTGGCTAGGTGCCATCAAATGGATGCTGCCCTGTTAGATGCCTCTCGGCACTTGCATCCTTAACAGCTGATATTACCACTTTATAGAGCACCGACCAATAAACCTAGTCTAGTTGTGGATGATTTAGGAACCTTGGGATAACCCCTGCCCCCCAGTACCAAATGTGTATTCTTCATGTCAGTCTTATCTAATCAGCCCTTCAGTTCTACCAGGGATTAACATGAAGGTAGGAAAACTCTTCATTCATAAAATACTCATCAAATTAAAGAAAGGTATACTTCTTAAGCCACTATCCCATTTCTGTATTTCCTAATGGCAAATATCACTGTCTACCTGTGTTAATTTTCACTGCAGTTTTAATGTACAGGCTAAGCTAGTACTGCTTGTTCATTAATGCATTTCATTTATTTATTATTAACTGAGTAAGTGACATATGTTAGGCAGTGGAGATGAAAGTGGGAGATGGAGAGACTGACAGATTCATATTTATACTGAATGTGTATTATAGAGAGAAGGTGCACAGTCATGTATTGCTTAATTATGGGGACACCTTCTGAGACATGTGTTGTTAGATGATTTCATCTTTGGGCATTATGGCCTACTATACACTTTGGCTATTGCCGTATCCTATTGCTCCCAGGCTACAAACCTGTACAGTAGACTACTGTACTGAGTGCTATAGGCAGTTGTAATACAATTGTTAGTATTTGTGTATCAGAACATACCTAAACACAGAAAAAGTACAGTTAAAAATACAATACTGTCATCTTATATGTGTACATAGACACCATTGTATGTATATATACAGTAGTCTGTCATTTACTAAAATGTTGTTATTCAGTGTATGACAGTTTATAGAAAGAACCATACATATGGTGGAAATCGGTAAATGCCACAAGAGGAAAACTGAGAAAGGATGTGATTTTTTTTTTTCTTTTTTGCAGATAAGAGAAATTACTTCTTCACGAGTACTGGGGAAGATTTTGTGGCATTTGACTTAGTCTTTGTAAAGGTTCCTGATTCACTCAAAGCTAATGGTTGAGAGACTAGATTTCTTGCACAGTTCTCAAAAGGGGTTGAGTTGGGGGTGCAGGTTTGAAGAGAACTACATTCTGGGTACCTAGAAGAGTGTGGGTATAGTATTACTTTGGATATACATATAACAAAGGAACAGGATTTGACTAGAATGTATGATGTAGAAACATTTGTTTGGAGCCAGATTAGGGAGGCACTTTACTGCTCAGCCAAGGAAATAGTACTTAATTTTATTGTGAGTGAGTTGAGAGATGGTCAAAAGGATGGACAAGAGGCTGTTTCATGAAAGATGGCTATTTCAGCTGTGGTCTCTCCCCTGACTACAGTCCTCCAAAGGCTTCCCATGAAGCATCAGGTAGAATCCAACTGTAGCTCATGGCCTTCCAGGGCCCGCATAGCTAGCACCTGCCTCCTATTCTGATTTCATCTGCCACCCCTCCTTTGACTCCCTGTAGTCAGACTATTTTCTGTTTCTGAGCAGACTGACCTTGTTTTGGCTTCAGTCACTGTTCTTTTTTTTTTTTTATTATTAAATCATAGCAGTGTACATTAATACTACCATGGGGTACAGTGTACTGTTTCTGTATACAATTTGAAATACTTTCATCCAACTGGTTAACATAGCCAGTCACTGCTCTTATTTGTCTCTGTAGATGACACACTTTTACCCCAGAGCACCTTGTTACCCAGGTGCAGCTCAGAGACTCATTCTGCTGTTGGCCCTGTCTCCCAATCTTTAGTTCCCCTCTACAAACCATCCCCACGTGGCTCACCGTTGTGGATGCTGGTGGTTGCTCTTTGGTTTTTGTTTCCTGATTTTGCTCAGGCAGCCACTCTGACCCTTGGTAACTCAGGGTAACGTGCTCCTTCCTATCCCTCTGCCAAAGGGAGATCAAATCATAGCAGTGCTCTTCTTGGTGGTGATTGGCTTATTCATGGGTATGTGACCCAGTAAGGGACCAATGAGACATGAGGCAGTCAACATCTGGGAAAAGTGTCCTCACTTCTAAGAGAGTGTCCAGGAAGAGGTGGTCTACTCTTCATCCTCTGGAAGTTGAAGATCAGGAGGTGATATCTGGTCTTCTGCCTAAGGATAAAGCCAACACTCAGAGGAAGGCAATCCCAGGAGAACTTGGAGAGTCAGAATCCCAATGGAGCATGCCCAGAACCTACTCCTAGACATCAAGATTTCTTTTTTATAAGATGTTCTTTCCTTCTCAAGTCCTTTAGAGTCAAGTTTTCTATCATGTGAGTCTAAAGCATTCTAATTGATGTATTTTCTTTCATATCACTCTGTTTTATTTTCTTCCTGATGTTTATCAACCTGTAAATGATCCTATTTATTTTCATGTTTATTGTCTATTTCCCTACAAGCAGTTAAGCCTCCTTTGGGCAAGAACTTATCCAGCTTGTTGACTGTTGAATCTATAACTCCTAGAACAGTTTGAAGTACATTAGTGGATGATCAATAAATATTTATTGGATGAATGAATGAAAGAATGGAGGGAAGGAAATTAATATTATCTTGTATAAAACATCATGGAGAGGTGTTGAAGAGGACTGGTGGAAGACTATTGCTATTCCAGATATATTTCTAAGAAGGCAATGAGAGCCTGTCCCATGGTTGTGGCAGTGGAGAGAGGGCAGAGCCAGTGACAAACTTAAGCAAGACTTGGAACTGCAGCCAGTGGGAAAACAGGAGGAGTAGGCTTAACTCCTGAAGCTGCACCCAGCTGGTGGTTGCTCCTTGGTTTTGGGGAGGAGTCAGGGATGGAAAGGGAAGAACAGTTGCAGTACTAGAAAACAAAGAAGTGAATTTTGGAAATGTAGACTGTTAAGTGCCAGTTAAGCATCAGTTGGGGAGCTCTGTCTAGCTGGTAGTTAAAAATGCGAGAATGACGATTGACTACTTTTATGATCAGAAGAAAGTATCTTTCTCTTTCTTTATAACAGTAATCAGGCCTGGCAATTGATGCTTCTGTTTCCAAGTTATTATGCATGACTCAAAAGCAGGTTCCATATACAGTTTAATTTTTTATGACCAAAGCCCCTGCTGTATATACCTATCATAATACTTTGTATGTAATTTCTTAATTAAGACTAACTCAAAACAAATTAAGACGTTCACTGTCCTTAGTTTTAATAGAGCTAAACAGAACTAGTCCTAAGAATACTTATGTGGTCATAGATTAGCCAGGACCTAGCTCCTGTGTGGTCTCAGCCTATAGCAGACCTGCTCTCTAATGAGAGACTCCCTATTATCTCATTATCCTGCCTTATTTTCTTCTTAACACTTTCCCAAAATACATTTATCCATGAGAGCAGGTCACTTGTCTTATCTTGCTGCAGCATTTCCAGGACATATGATACAGCAATGAGGGACATGGGCTCTGGAATCAGACTGCCTGAGTTTGAATCCTGTCTTAGCTGGATGACCTTGGGTAAATTGCTTAACCTCTCTGGGCCTCAATTTACCTACTATTATAAGTTAATTAACTTTGGTTTTTGTGTGTAATTAACTAATACCTTTTGTGGAGTCAGTGTATAAATTCGTATAAAATACTTAGGCAATGGTTGGCACACATAAAGTATGAGGTCAGTGTTAACCGGGCACCTGAGGGCATTCAGTCAACATGTGTGGAATCCAACTGAAAAAGTACAGATTAATGTGGATGTAACAGAGGCTACAGATAATTTCATTAGCCTAACCTATGACCAGACACTGTTTGGCCTGTCTGTCCTTTGGTAGCTTTCCTAATTCTAAATAAAATTTTAGAATGTTAGAGATAGAAATAATTCTCTAGATACTGATGATGTATCTTTCACTCGTATGGTGCTTTTACATATTATTTTCTTACTGTCTGATCTCAGCCTGACAGCCAGCCTTGGAAATAGATAGAGAATACCATTTCCATTTCATGAAACAGGAAGCTTAGGCACAGAGAGGTTAATTGTCCTTAATAACTGATGGCAGAAGCATGAGTAGACCATGACCCTCCTGTGTCCCAGATCCTAGCTGGAGCTGCCCATCTATTCATCCCAGTCTGTGCTACCAACGAAAGTGGAATAAATGCCCAGAACCCTGAGCAAGATGAAAGTGTTCAAACCACCATGGTTCTCATAGGTCAACTGAGTGCTCCCAAATAGCAATTGGAAAACAACCAGCACCACCATTGGATGGTTGGATTTGATGTAGAGTGAAGCAATTCCTCCAGGGTCACTTCCCCAGCTTGACCCTAAGTTGATGCTAGTTTTGTTTATCTCCTGACCTGGTCTGAGCAGCTATGAGTGACCACGTGGCTGTGGTTTGTTCTCTCCCTTTTGGTGGCCAGGTGGCAGTGCTTCCCAGAATTGTCCCCATTCTCCTGCTAAGCTGAGGGGAGGGCACTCAGGCCCATGGGTAAGATATAACTCCAAATGCTTGCTGCAAATGCAAATATTTTTAGAAGCCTCCTTTCTTTTCTTGACTATAAAATACACAAATTATGTATGCCATCATATATTCATTGTTATTTTAATATGTAAAAGCACTTAAATTATTTGTCATGTAGTAAAAGTATGGTTTTCAGGAATTCCTGAATGTGTGCATCTGCTTCCTGGACTTACCTGTATTGCCTATCAGGCTGTAGTCACTCATAGCCAGGTTAGGTCAGGTCATCTGGGGCACATTTGGTTCTCAGAATGCAAATCTTTTTTCACTGTGATCATTTTATTTGGCAATCCTCATTGGGCTACAGCATTTAGGATATTGCCTACAAAGGTGTTAGGGGTGTGTGTGCTCTTTCTGGTTGGAATTGTTATGTTCTACTCATTCTATTCGAAATCTGTTATGTTCTATTCCAGGAGATACCACCTTGAGAGAGGGAGGCAACATGATATAGAATACTTACAGGCAGCCTGGACCAGTCTCATTTTCTCTAGTGTCCTTGTATGTGATCGGGGGACAGTCTTTTCCTGAAAACCCAGAAAATGGGAGGGTCTCCAGATATCCATCTAATTTTATTTTCCAGCAGGATCAAACCATTTCTAATAGGTAGTTGTTTATCTTTTTAATTTTATCTTTCTCATTCTCAACTTCTACTTTTGCATAATGCATCTATAGCACCTATAACAAATGCTGTTACAGCTCAAATCTCCGCATAATAAAACTGCCAAAGCCTTGTGCAGTGACCTAGTTCAGGTAGTGTTGAGTATGTAAAATTCCAGAGTAGTTAAAAACAAACAAACAAACATTCCAGTTTGAGCAACAGTATTAGCTACGTTAACAACATAATTTTTTTTCATTACAACTTAATTTTTAAGGTTAAATAACAACTTTAAAATGGTTCATTCAAAACCTGCATAGCCACACACCAGTCTCTGGGGACATTAGCCAGCCCTATTGACGCACGGCACGTCCTTCTAGTACATTGATTCTTTAAGAGAAAGAAAAGGGCAGAACGATTGTAAGAGTTAAGGATCAGCAGCCACTTTCTGTCAAGCCCATGTTTGTGGATCTTCCACCTTCCCACTGTAGTAAATGCACATACATTGACAAAGACACACACACAAATCCACACACCTGTGCACACACAGACTGTATTGAGTTTTCTTGTCCTTACGTGTTAAGCCTCAGCTTCCCAAGTTAAAAAGGGGACTAGGCTGTAGGGCAAGTAATAGTCTATGTAGAATTGAGGAGGGCCTGTAGCTGGCTTTCTCAAGGCAACTTCCTCTTCTGATGGATAAAATGATTGAAATGGCATGGCCAGGGACCCAGAGCGTTTCCAGACAGCTCTGCACATATCTTCTAAGCCACAGTCCGATGCCCCTTCCTTCTAGCTCAAGCACATTTGTGCTTAAACTGCTGGAGGTAGATTTTTTTTTAAGCTTTTTTTTTTTGGTTTTGTATTTTGCTTATTTTACTTCTGAAGACGAAATATCTCTAGTTTTTAACACACCGGTATGTAAACCTCCGGTAAACAGAGTACATAAAACATTAGATCATCATTCTCTGATGTAAAGAGGCTAGAGTTCTGGGGCAGAGAAGAGATGTTTATGAGATACTTTTAGGGGACCAGGGTGGGAGTGGGGTGAAGGGTATGGGGGTGCTGGGGTAGCTGTTGCTGGTTGTCATGGCCACAGTGCTTCCATCAAGACTTGGCTGAAACTACTCCCCTGCATCCTGCTTCCTTCCATCTGAGGTCAGTACCTTCATTTATGCAGTAGTAGAGGAGAACACATAATATTTTACACATCTGTATATCTGCAAGGCATCTGATAAAATATCCCCCGGAGACCCCTGTGAATAACATGGAGAAATGTGGGCTGGCTAGAGGAATAATGCACTTAGTTATATTTGCATTTATTTGAAAAGATCTTTCCAAAGTGTCTATTACTGGCTTAATGTTAACCTGGAGGAATATTTCTTGTGGAGTGATGCAGAGCTCTGTCCTCAGACTTGTCTGTTTCACGATTTTTATCAATGACTTTGATGAAGACATGTTTATCAAATTGACGGTTGACACAAGGCTGGGAGGGATAGCTAATGTGATTAGTGACTTGATTTAGAGTCAAGAAAATCTTGATAGTCTAAAAGGATGTGCCAGAAATAACAGGGTGAAAAATAGGAAAGTTAAATATAAAGTCTTCAAGTTGGGCTTAAAAAATTAATTGCGCAACTCCAGAGTGGGGAGAAGTAGAGAATATAATTTGTCACAAATTCAATATGAGTTAACTTATGATAGGGCTGTTGAAAAATGTAGGCAATATTATAGAAATATATATGCAGTTCAAGAAAAGTAATAACATGGAGCACACCACATCTAGATTAATGTATCCAATGTTTCTTTTCTCTTCCTTACCTGAGATATGCTCACATTCAGAGATTACCAAATGGCATTGCCTATATTAATGAGTTAAGTGAAAATATTCTACCTGCAATTGAGATAGGTTGAGACATATAGCATGAGAGCAAACAGCAAGGGTTTTGGATAAACTCTTTGAAATGGAAATGACTGTTGCAGACACATTTGGGAAATTGTGAAAGATCTGTAGCAAACTCTGCCTTGTGCTTTCTCCTTTTTGACTCACTGGCACTCTGTCCTCCACCCTCAAATGAAAACCCCTGCCACCGCTACCACTTAAGACAAAGCTACCAAACAGACGTGTTCAGTTGCCTGCAATCTTTGTGCCTCACTCTCCTTCCAAGATTTAACTGTGTATGTGAATTTAGAGCATTTTAATGGTTCTCTTGGTAAACTGGGCTCTACAAGATCTATAGAACACTTTAAAAATGAAAACATCGAGTGTGTGTGTGTTTGAGCACGTGTATGTTTGTGGATTGAAGCCATTTTGCAAAATTAAAAATGAAAGCGCTCTCTAAAACTCTCTTTGCAGTTAGCCTGCAGCACAGTGTTCACTGGCAGCGGGAAAAGGCAGTCAGTCCTTTATGTATGTCTTACACCTCCCTTTCAATTCTCCGTCTCTTCCCCCTCGAAAGAGAAATATTCTGGCACAAGCATCTTCTGCTCTCAATTCAGAACGGGTACCACCTGCCTCCAGAGCCCAGGGGAGCCCTCTGTGTGTTCCTGCCCAGGCACACCACATGGAAACCTGGACACAGTGCCAGGCAGCCGTGCTAATAGGCAGAGGAGGGGAGGGGCATGCTGGAGTGCTTTGAAGCCTTCAGCCACAGCCACCTATTTATTAGCTAGTTAAGGCTGCCCATGGTGTCACGAAGGGAGAATAAAAGGCATGGGGTGCATCGCAAGCTGTCAGTTGGACACAGAGCAGGTTGTGGTTACTACCACATTTTGTTTTCCTTCTGCATCTTCTGTAGGCCCCCGGAGTTCATTATTCTTAGGCTTGGGAAGGGAGAAGCTGTTCATAACCATTTGTCCCATTTGTTGCCAGTAGTTCAGGGTCTGTACCTATTAAGTTGATTCTTTGAAAGAAAAAAAAAATTGATGTAATTACCCATCAAAGTGCCCTTGTCTTTTGGAATCACTCTTAGTTATTGCTTGATTTTGTTATGTATAGCTTTGGGAGAACTTCTTTTTAACTTTCTCTTGGGTTATTTGAGCTCCTCCAACCATTTTTATTTGAGCTTGTCCCATCTCCTGGGAATTTGGAGTCTCTATTAGTATACATTCTGACAGGGGTACTTAGGGAAAGTTGGAATGGCAGGCTCTTGAAAAGACTACCCTGTTCCCAAATACACTCTCCCAGTCCGCTCTCTCATGCCTGCACTTTGACACTGGAGATGCCGACTGTCCTTATGATTTTCTTCTCAGCCAGAATGAGTTCATTGGAGGCTTTCCTGCAAGGAGGTCTTCTCAGAACAGGAGCTGAGCCTCACGAAATAGTGAGGGAGAAAAGCCAAGGAAATACATACTATCTTCCTTAAAACCTCAGTTTTTTTATCAGTAAACTAAAAAAATAATATCTTTCTCTAGGAACCCCACCTTAAATCTTTTTTTGGAATCTTAACAAATAACATTTCAAAAAGTCCCTTTTCATTTCTGTATTTCTGGAATCAGTATTTATTTTAATATCCGTATCATCTTTCAATTATTTGGCATAATTATTTTTTTTCCTAATGGCAAATAAAATAATGCAATATTTTATAATCAATGATTTCTCAGATCTGATGAAATATGGTTTAACTGATCAGGGCCATTGCTGTATTAAATGAAGTAGGATGAGGCATGCAGAACCCTACAAATACTGATTTAAAAATTTGTTGTGACTGGGGTCTTCACCCTGTGATTCACCAGTGAAGAGCCTGGACTTGGATGGGGATTTGGAATCCTTACTTCTTACTAGTTGCCAAGGGCTGCCATGTCCTCTTTACATTCTTCCAGGATGCCACACGGTATGCCAGGTACAGGGTATCTGGGAGAGAAGGGAAGTCTTTGCCTCCCGGGAGTTCAGAGTCTAGTGGAAAGAGAGAGAGGGAGCAGCACACACATGTATAATTTACTATGTTGGAAGTTCAGAGTCTAATGGAAGGAGAGAGAGGGAGCAGCACACACATTTAACACATTTATAAATTACTGTGTTGACTGTTGGAAGGCACAGAGGTGGCACAGACAAAAACCACCCAGCTCATTTGGTATCAGGGTGGGTAGGGAAGCTTCATGGAAGGAGCCACTCAGGCTAAGTCCAACAGGATGATGGCAGGTTAACCTATGAAGTTCTGAGTTGGCACTTGAAGAAATCACAGTTGGATAAATCACTTTCTCCTATCAACTCCCTGTTTCCTCTCCTTGACCCAGCTCTGATTTCCTCATGGCTGTGCTGGAAGGAATCATGCAAGCTCATACCAACCACTGCTCTCCAGGGCTCACTTAAAGCAATAGTCATGTCTTTCTTCCTCTGCCCTAGGAGTTCTCCAGCTCTGTGGGTGCTTGCTGGGCCCATGCATAAGAGCACCTTTGAAGGGCAGCCCTCAACTAAGGGGGTGGGGGATGGAAGCTGGTGGATCAGTTCCCCAAATGTCCATGTTTTTTCAAGCTGACAATTCCTAAGAGTGTTCTGTGTGGTAGATTTGAGACCCTACTGCTCAAGGTAGCAACCTCAAAGCAACATTTTTACCTGCTCCTTTATTCTGATTCATTCCCCAAAAGACCCACCTGCAATAAATAATAAATTCCTTATCTCAGTCTCTGCTTTTTTTTTGGAGACAGAGTCTCAAGGTGTCATCCTGGGTTGAGTGCTGTTACAGCTCATGGCAACCTCAAACTCTTGGGCTTAAGAAATTCTCTTGCCTCAGCCTTCCAAGTAGCTGGGACTACAGGCACCCACCACAACACCCGGCTACTTTTTGGTTGTACTTGTCATTGTTGTTTGACAGGCCCGGGCTGGATTCGAACCTGCCAGCTCCATGTATATGGCTGGCTCCCTACTCACTGAGCTATAGGCGCCGAGCCAGCCTCTGCTTTCATTAGTAACCTGAACTAATTTACTACTGTGAATTTTTTCATAATAATTACTTAAAACTTGAATATACTGTAAAATTGTCTCAACAAAGTGGGCCCAAAAGGTGGAGATGGAGAAAGGGATGAGTAGGTTAAGAAAGGCATTAAGACAAAGACAGCCAAGAGCTAACTAGATAGAAGACACATATACACGTGCATTTTTAAGCCTGTGGGGTTCATACTGTAAGACACAATTTGAATAGATTCGATGCAAGCCACCAAGACCAGAATAGTCCAGGTGAGAAAGGAGATTTAGAAGCTTAAAATGCCGTGTAAAGAAAATAATACAAAATAAAATGCCCAGTAAAACTTTCAGGGAAACCCATAAATGAATGATTTAATTGTTGGATGGGCAAAGGTGTTCAAAAAATAATCATGATAATGAACTGAATTGATGAAACTCAGGGAATTATATAATATTAGTAATTAAAAGAAATAATTTGGTATTAGTTATGTGGCCTGGTACATTATCAATCAGAAGTTAAAAGGAAATCATGGTCTCCCTTGTTATGTATTTACATCTAATCAGAATTGTGTGACTAGTAGATTTGGGGTCGTAACACAGTCTAGCAGAACCTGCAGTGAAGGTGGAAATGTTCTGCATCTGTGCTGTCTGGTAGGGGAGCCGTGAACAACATGTGGCCACTGAGCGTGAGTTACATATGAGTGCAGCCAAGAAACTTGATTTTTAATATTATTTAGTTTCAATTAGCTTAAACTTAATTAGCCAAATATAGCTACAGGCTGCTTTATTGGATAGTGCAGTTTAGTGCACAGGAAAGGATACAAAAGACCAAAGTCTCATATGTCACCTTTACTGAAACCTGGGGGCAGTTAGTGGTCCCCACGTCAGACAGGATATTGTGATTCAGAGCACCCAGAGGATCCTCGTATCCCAGGAATCTCAAGAATGGCATGGAAGGTGTACCGGATAAAGCCTGCCAGCTGCCTCGAAGGGTACAGTGAGTTTCCAAACGATGTCAGTCATGGCCAAGAGAGTGGTATCTTTCTTAATGCGTATACTGAGGGCCAAGTAGAAGGGGGCAAAGCTGCTTATGCTTCTCAGGGGGTCTGGATTCCTGGGAACTGTGCTCCTGTTGATTTTCAGGACCCTCTGTGAAAAAATCTGCCTTAGCCTTGAGAGACTGGTGGTTTCTGGAATCCAGAGTATCCCTGGAGGAGCCCTGCCTCTGCTTCTCCCTCTGCACTTGCTCACTTGGTGGGGACAGTAGGGGCAGTTTGTCCACAGAGGGAGAAACACCCATGCCTTACCTATTCTTCCTGAATCAGTTGAACCTACTTGGGCACTCATGTGACCGTAGCACAGGTACCATTTTCTTCAGCTTCTATAGAAATCTCCTTTCACAGGTAAATCAGTAAACTTGGAGTTGCTGTTCCTTTGTTATAGCATAGAGGAGTTTGTTTTTCCTTTGTAAAATGGGCATACCGGCTCATGAGGTTGTTTTAAATAGAACATGAGATAATGAATGCAAAGCAGTTTGTAAATGTGGAGTGTTATTTTGGTGGCTGGCAGTATAGAACTTAATTAGGGCATCTCTTGGTCAGCAATTTTTACCTTTGTTCAGGCATAGATTGCTTAAATACTATAATGGAAGATACAGAAATGCTCACATGATGTGGTTCTTAATATTGTCCTCATACTGTTAAGATTTACACAGGGGACTGGGTGTGACATACCCTGGGGACAATGATGGTGGTGATTAATGTACGGGTCAGCAGACTTTGTCTGTGAAGAACCCAGTGGTAAATATTTTAGGCTTTGTAGGCTTTATACTGTTCTGTTGCCTCTTTGTCTTTTTGTCTGACTTTTTAAGAAATCTAACAACATTCTATGTTTGTAGCTGCTGGTCATATTTGACTCACAACCCAAGTTTGCCCACCACTGCTCTAGAACTGCTGTGTCCATTACAGTAGCCACTGACCACATGTGGCTATGTCAATTCATATTAATTAAAAGTAAGGACAATTGAAAATTCAGTTTCTCTTGTTAGCCACCTTTCCAGTGTCCAGAAGCCACATGTGGATGATGGCTTTAGAACTGGGCAGCACAGAGTATTTTCCTCGCATGAGTATTTGTGTTGGGTAGCCCTGCCCCAGAGTCAGGTAGATTCTCACCTTTGCCACTAACCAGCCTTGTGGACTTACACCAGTTACTTATTGTTCTTGAACTTCTCTTTCCCTCAACTATAAAGTGGAAATTACAGCATTACCTCTCTAAAGGATGTGGTAAGGATTTAATGAATGTAAGTGCTTAGCACAGGGTCATTTACACTTAGTAAATGTTAGCTGTTAATATAGAAACAGATACATTTCTGTTGCTGCTAACTCTAGTAAAGCTTAACTTTTAAAAATGTTATATTTGGAAAAAGATATCCTTTTTTTACAGGACATCTGTGAAGTAAGAGATTTTGGGTTTAGTGGTGGTAGCTGACCTGTGAAAGAGGCTCTCTAAGCCCTGAGCTGCATAACCACACAGAGTAGGTGTGTTCTCGTCATCTGTCATTTCTAAGACTTGTTTTCATTTTAACCTTCTACTCAGGTGAATTCTCACTCTTGGTAATGTCATGAAAAAAAGTCATGGTAAATATTTGTTCAGCTTAGTGGTGAGGGTAGAGAGAAAGGTTATCTCACAAGGGATAATCTGATCGTACTCTGCAATCAGAATCTCAGAGTAAACTGTTGCTTTGCTTTTGCTAGCCTCCAGCTCCTCCTTCAGTGCTAGAGTATTTTGTTGCCGAGCAACAGAACTTCTTTTATTATATTGTAATGAGCCATAGGTGATGTCAGGAGGTCAGCGTGTTGGGCTTCTTATGCTTGCCATTGCCTCCTTCACCCCCATGGATAGCCGTCAGCCATGGGCCCATCATGAGGTGTGCACATGCCACTAAAAGCTAACCCTTTTGCTTTTCCATGCAAAATGATCTGCCTCTGTTCTCTCTAAAGAGAGCTTGTGCTCTTTAAGTGCTAATGTTATCAGCTGATAATAGCAATATTATTAGCAATGTCAAATGAACCTTTGATCAATTAAATTATATGATTTATATACTCATTTTTTCCCTATATTGTGTACATCACACTATTAGAATTCAAGAAGCATCCCATCACTGACAGAAATGAAGGTGGTTGGATGCTGACTGCTTATATCTTGGGGGTATTGGTGGCTATTTCAAAGTTTTTGAAAAACTTTGTCTTTATATAGAAAGATAATACCCCGCTGAAATAACACCACATATAAAGAGAAGGCCTTTCATTTGTTTGGCTTTCAGTTTGCAAACCCAGGTGTTTTGTTTTTCTGCCTCTATGATGTGCCTTTGCCTCTGGGTTCATCATCCATGTGGGTTCCTTGTCATCATGAGCTGGTGGATCTAAGGGGGGCCCTGCTGGAGACCTAAGAGGCAGTAGGTGGTGTGGGCAGGTGCAAGTAGTAGCAGGTGAGAGCCCAAGAACAGCCCCTAGTGCATAGGCACCTGGGCAGGTGTCAGCATATCAGGAACAAGCAGTCTACACTGATAGGATCAGGGAAGTGAGTTAAATGCCACAATCCAGAGACTCTACATCCTGGCACAGAGTTAGTGAGAACCAGTCTCTAATAACCATTGACATAAACAGAATCAGAATGGTAATAGACCATCCTGGCACTGTAATTCCTAATGCATAGTGAGCACTCATCAACCATGTGCCATGTACCAATGTCAAAAATAGACCTTAGTGATCTCTGTTAATACTTAAAACAACCCTATATATTTGGCATTGTTGTTGCTTTTCCCATTTCACCAATGACAGAGCAGATGGAGGCTTAGAGAAAGTAACTTGCCTGAAGTCCCACGTTTTAATCAGTAGCAGAGCCAGATTCAACCCTAGTTGGTCTGACAGCAGACACCTGTGGTGTCACCCACACACATGGGTTCTCTTCTTGTCTCTGCCACTTACTGAATTCTGACACAGGTATGTGGCTTTGATACTCTGGACTTCCTCTGGGAAAGGATGAGTTTGACTAGACTGCTCTAAAGATCCTTCGGTCATTGACATGCTATGATTTTTTTAGATCCTAGAATCAGCAGCCCCAGATCAGCATCCTTACTCATTTATAGGAGTTGAGCTCCAGGAGGACATGTTATGTTGGCGCATGGCAAGGCTCAATGAGTATTGAGGAGTAACCTGAAATCTTTATCATTCCACGTTGATAGGAGCATGGGAACTGGCCTCTGGACCATGCTTATTCTGGAAAATATTCTTTCCTTGAAGCAGTATCCTTTGTTTGAGGGTAATTTATTATAATTGTCATCAGAAAGTAGGTGTTAGGATCAGCTGTCTCCTCGAAAAATAGTCTTTCCTTGCATGCCCTGGAGTTAATCTTTTGCTTTTGCATTAGGCCTTGACCTCTTTCCCATGGAATCTTTTTTCCTATCTCTATCCCAGCCTTTCACTCAACAACAGTGATTGAAATGCTCAAGCTTTCAGGAAAAAAGTGCACATATACATTAGTGATAATGTTCAGAGGCTATAATGTAGTCAGACTGTAATTTGGTTCCTTGTGAAGAACTTTTTCACTGGTTCTGTACTGTTAATTTACCCAGCCTCCCACCAGTTCTAGCAGGGCTTAAGGAGTTAGTATGGTTGATGTCTACGTTGCACTGCCTCTGTGTTTCTAACCTAATGTACTTAGATTTGATTCCAGGAACAGGAGTATTTGCTCTGGAACATTTGACAATATGTAAAGTCGACATCACAAAATGTGTTCATCCTCACATGTTCATGCTTCAAAGAGAGGAATGCTTCTGTAAACAGTGAAGTGCAGTGCTAAAGAAATTAGAGACTTTTGTTCGTTTGCCATAGATCCTTTTGTTGCAAAAGAGCAGGTTTAATGGGGCATAAGAGTTTAGTTGTGGACATGCCGAATTTGAGGTGCTTCTTAGAAATCTCATGTCCCTTTGCAGAGCCTCAGCCATTATCTTTGTGAAACTCATCAAACCCAACTTATCTTGTAGCCTCTGGCTCTTCATTAGCTGTCAAATAGTTCATACTCTGCATTTCTAAATCTGAACCCATCATTTCTTCCTGCTTTCTGCAGAGACACACATATACACATCCACTTCTTTTCCTGATATTCTGATTTATTTTAATGTTTTTCATTCAGTTCATTTCTTAAGTATTTATTGAGCTTTTACTACATACTATCGAGCTGTAGGGGACTCTGCGTGTATAACAACGACTAAAATAAGATAAAACCCTGCCTTTCCAGAGCTTATACTCTTCTGGGGGGAAGCAGTCAAGAAAGCAGATGAATCAGTTATGTTGTCTAGTGCCATAAGATCATAAATGATAGAGTGAAAAATGAAGCAGCAAAAAAGGATAAGAAGTTCTGAGTTTAGTGTGGTGGTAGGTGAGGGTATTTCAGTTTAGAATGGGACAATCACCAGATGCCTTACGGGGAATGTGACAGTTGAGGTTTCAGTGGTATCCTGATATTTGAATGTCTTCTTTGATTTTCCTAATCTGTAGATGAATTCAGTCAGTTCAGCCCATGGAATACGTTGCTTCCATCTCTTTCCTTCTCTCTGTTCACGGTGCCATGACTTCTAGTGCAGGTCTTTATCATTCTTTCCTGTGCAGGGGTATTAGTCTTCAGATAGGCCTATTAGTAGTCTTTTTAAAATTTGAGATTTTAATTATTCACTGCTGGAATGCAAAATGTTTTTGCATTTTATGTATAGTGAGTTTATATCTGAATACATAGGTCATGAAAATTTTGTTAAGTTTTAATAGATTTCCATTGTTTTCTTGGAAGTTGAGAAGTAGCCTAGAGTTTATGCACATAATGATAATTTTTTTAAGGTATTATTTTTGTCAACTAGGACTCATCCACTTTAAGTATACAGTTTGATGACTGTGAGTAATTATATATAGGCGTATAGCCTCCACAGTCAAGATGTAGAAAGTACTCTCAAACTAAAAATCTAACTCACGGCATTTTCAACTGTCCCCTCTCCATCCCATCTCCGAGCAGTCACTGATTTCCTTCCTATCACTATAGTTTGTCTTTCCTAGAATTTCCTATAAATGAATTCATATGATGGGCTGTTTGCTTTCTTTCATTCACAGAGTATTTTTAAGATTCATTCATGTTGTGTATTTTTGTTCTTTAGATTTGTTGAGTAGTATTCCACAGCATGGGTGTATCACAATTTGTATCCATTCATTGGCTGATGGACGTTTGGGTTGTTTCAGTTTGGGGCTATGTGTGTAATGCTACTGTGAACATTCATATCAGTCTTTGTGTAGATAGATGGAGTATGTGTTTGTTTCTCCTGTGGGAATACTTAGAATTGGGAGTAAAGGATCACGTAGGGTTGTGTGTTTAACTTTATAAAATATTGCTATATTATTTTCCAAAGTAATTATATTATTTTGTATTCCTGCCAGCTTGTAAGACATCCCCCAGTGACCCTCGCTTCCCAGGGTTTGTGCCTACAATATAGTCCCTCCCCATAGTGTGTCCAGGTTGGTTTGTGTGAACAGTAGAATATTGCAGAAGGTGTGTCCCTTCTGAGCTTAGGTTATAAAATAGACCAAAACTTGCATGCTGGGTGGTTGCTTACACTCTCTTGTAGTCATCCCTAATTTCTGTTTCTATCACAATGGCAGCCTCCTTTTCACTAGTACCTTTAATACTTAACTACTTTTGTACTTCCCTGATGTCATGTGGCTAATATTACTCTTGGAACACCTCAAAAGTAAGTACTCATCACAGGGAATTCTACTGGAATGATACTCCATCAGCTTAGCCAAATTTTCTTAAAGTCCACTTCATGGTCGTGTTATGAAGATTTAACATATAGTGTGATAGTGTATATCTTGACTTTCTTAGCTCAAGAGGTGAGTTACAGGACAGACTCTGAGAAAGGAAAATGTATTATGTAAACATTGATATAATATTATGATTTATTGCTGGTTTTGTTTAAAGGGGGGTTTCTTTGCAGCTTTATTTTAAGCACAGGTTTTAAATTCTACCAGCAATATAATCGTTATCAGCAAATATTTATTGAGTATCTGCTATGTATTCAACATTGTGGTAGGTCAGTAAATGCCAACATTGGCAGTTGGTGTATTTTCTATGAATTTTAATGCATTTTCTAGTCAACATGCATTTATCGAGCTCCTGCCATGTGCTGGACTCAGTATTAGGCAGTGAATGTATGAAAGTGAATAAGCCAAGGATCTTAGAGTCCCAGAGGTGCTGTTCAGAGAGGGGATGCGGAGGCTGGTCATCTCCGTGTGGCCATGTTGAATGCAGCAGGAACCAGAGCACGGAGGCAGCTCCCAGGCTGCAGGCTGAGTTCTGATTGGGGTGCCTGAAGAGGATTTCTGGAACAGTAACAGTGGGCAGGGTTTTGAAGGGCTAGGAGTTCACCAGATGGCAAGAGGAAGGAGAGGGTGTTTCAGAGTGTGCAGGGTAAGACAGTACAAAGAGGTGTCTTTGAGAACTAAGGCGCATTTCTGCATGTCCTTCCACCTGTGCTATGGAAGGCAGGGTGATGTCAGAATCCAGACTTGACAGAGTTTAGGACAGGACTGTATCTGAGCTCCTCTGATTTTATTTGTCTGACTCTACTCTTTTTTTAATCTCGCCATCGACTCAGATTATTTGTGTTAATTTTATGAGTGCATTTGCTTCTTTTTTTTGATGATTATTAGAATGTAATTTGATTATTTCAATGTCTTTGCTATACGATTGGAGCCCAACTTAATGTAGCCTAAACAGATACTTTATTCTAACTTGATAAATTCTGTGTTACTAAACCAATTTGTTCTTTTTTCTGTAGCATTTTATTTATTTATTTTAAGAGATGAGGTCTTGCTGTGTTGCTCAGGCTGGAATGCAGTGGCTATTCACAGGTGTGATAATAGCACACTACAGCCTCAAGGCCCTGGGCTCAAGCGATTCAGTTGTCTCTGCTTCCTGAGAAGCCAGAACTCCAGGCATTCACACCTGCCCCTGCACCCAGCTTTCCCTGCAACTTTCCGTTCACTTACGAATGATGGTAGCCAGGTTGTACTACCTAGACTCAGTATGTCTGCTCTTGCCCTGCCACCCACCTCTTTAAGTTTTTCAACTTTAAAAGTGTGCTTTTATGGGATGGAGCTGATGTTTGCCTCTAGTCTTCCTATGATACGGTTCCAGTGGCTTGCACAGGCACCTACACATTGTGGGTTTTGTCTGTTTGTTTGTTTTTGGACTTTTTCTCATGGGGTATATACCCAAAGAGTGAGCGACTACTGTTTGAGTTAGGTTTGGTTTTATAAATAAGTAAAAGTCTAGATAACATTTTGAAAAGAAAGAAGAAACCTTAGTGATCATATAGTCTACTCATTCTTAGTTTTACAAACAAGGCTCAGAAAATTCAAGAAGTCTGCTGGGGTTGCACAGCTGCAGGGCTATAATCCCAGTCTGTGTTGGCTGCACACGGCCCTGTTTCTCAGTGAGTTCACACATTTGAAGTTTTGTTACGTCTGCGTGCCCTTCATGTGTTCCCGCCCCTCCCTGTCTTCCCATTGCTACAATGAGCAAAGTGGTTTTGTTTCCACTGGAGAGATGGACTTTGTATGTCTGGGGAAGGTGGTCCCCGCCTGGTGGGCAAACCTCACTATTAGGCTCATGCTTGCTGATCCTCTTCTCTCTCTCCCCACTAACCATCTCTTCTACTTTGAGTTTCTCTTTTGTTGTCATTGATCACATTTTATCCTTCTTTATCTTTCCTGTGTCTCCCTTCCTATATCGCCTATACCAGTTCACAAGGTTGATGAATGAAATTTCAAACATAGCCTGTACCAAGAGACTTTGTTATTTTCCTTTCTCTCTCTCCCTCTTTTTTCCCTAGAGCTAGTCCAAGGTGTCCGAAGTCTAAAATGTCAAAACGTAATAGATGAGGAAAAAGCAATAGAAAATAATTCCATTACAGCTTCCTTACAGTTCAGATTCATCTCTTTCTTTTTGACCCTTTTAAACAAATGAACATGTTGGCCCATTTCAGGGGGTAATTGCTCTTCTCAGAACACACTCCCTAAAATGACTAGCTGTGTGAGGTCGTGTATTCTGGATGACAAAGGTCAGCCAGCGTAGAGAACTTTGTTGTTTTCCCTCCCTGCCTTCTTCCTTCCCTTCGCCTTCCTTTTCTACCCTTTTAAATAATACAGTCTTTTTCCAACTATAGAAACCGTAGAGGTCAAAATGTGTCTCAGGTTAAATTCAGTGAAAATTGTAGCCACCCTAAATTAGACTGCACATTTTTTGCTTTTGAGCCAAGGTAGTGTGCCAGCTGGAAGATGTAAATTTGTCCATTTTTCTGCCTTTGTTTCATCTTTTCTTTCCTTTTCTGCTTCGTCATAATTCTTAAACTTTATTGTTTTTCTCTGTATTCGCTCCCCTTGGTAAGCCCCTGTGCTCCCAGTGGAACCAGAAGAAATTGTACATAGGGCTTTGATATTTTGCCAACTGTTTTCTATAATTAAAAGTGAATTGGAAATGGGAGCACTGCCTCTGTTCTACCGATGCTTCTGGGGTCTAGTCTAATAGAAACATGAAAAGGTGTAAAAAAAGAATCTGGAGGTAGGAAGAGAAAATGGAAGCATGCTCTTCAGGCCAAGGGGTTGCTAAGAGAACATAAGCTTTTAAGCCTTTGAGTTATCTATTCTAAATTTCCTCTTTTCTTTGGGTCAAAAGATCGTCAGTTAAGTTGTATCCAAAGTTAAATCAATAATACTGAGGTGGTGGTTCATGCAGCTGGTGATTGGCTTGATCCACACTAATTGTCTTCCCAGTAGAAGTAATAAAGAACCCAGACCACAGTAGGACAGCTTGGAATCCGAGGAAGATTTTTATTTAAGTTCTCATCATATATCAGGAGTAGTAAATAAGTTACAACTTGTGTTATCAGACCTAATTGGTTGCCGGGAGAACAGGGCTAGTAGACTGGTGATTCTATTAAAATATTGCAGTATTGTGAGGCCCTCCCACCTCAAGCAGCTAACCAGCCCTTCATTTACAATCTGCTTATGGCCGGAAACACATCTCGTTAAAATCATCTCCAATTGCTATGACTTGGCTTCTGATTATGATCTCATGTGGTCCTTCCCCATTCTTCTTACTTTCTGCCCACATTGGCACATAAATAGATAGATTTCTTTTCCGTCTTATCTTTTTTGGAGGGAGGGGTTAATATTCTATTTGGTATTCAGCTTTTAAATATGTTGCATATTTCTCTAGGTGCTCTAGTTAGAGCTTGCTGCTCAAGTGGGTCACTTGTCACTTCAGTGTTTTTAGACAATACCTCTTGTGTTGGTATTACAGGAGTCAGTATAAGATTATTAAAGGGAAATCTTATGTGATGTCAGCAAAGAAGGAAGAAGTTTCGGGAAATCAGTGAATTTGCTGTACCAAAAAGCTGGACCCCTGTGTAGAGCATATAAGAGATAGGAGAGTATGTGTATTAGTTTGCTAAGGCTGTTATAACAAATACTATAGGCTGGGATGCTTAAATGGCAGAAATTTCTCATATCACTAGAGGTTGAAAGTCTGAGTTCAGGCTGTTGGCAGGGCTAGTTTCTCCTTTGGCTTCTCTCCTTGGCTTGTACGTGGTTACTTTCTTCCTGTGTCCACTCGTGATCTTTTCTTCTGTGTGTGTCTGTGTTCACATCTCCTATAAGGACATGCAAGTCATATTGGATTAGGACACATATCATGACCTCATTTTAACTATCTCTTAATTACCTCTTTAAAGGCCCTGTCTCCAAATACACATACATTGTGAAGTCCTGGGGATTAGGGCATCAATATATGAGGGGCTCATTTGTTTCCTTTTATTAAGAGACAGGGGTCTTCTGTTGCTTGGGCTGGACTCAAACTCCTGGGCTCCAGTCCTCCCACCTCAGCCTCCTGAGTAGCTGGGACTACAGGTACACACCACTGTATCTGGCTCTGAATATATGTTTTGTTGGTCTAATCCTGTGACCAACAAATGAATGGCACTTAATGTAAACATACGACTGAGGATAAGACAGACACAGTGGCTCACTCCTGTAATCCTAACACCTTGGGAGGCTGAAGTGGGATGATCACTTGAGCCCAGGAGTTCAAGACCAGCTTGGGTAATAGCAAGACCCCATCTCTACCAAAAATTTTAAAAGTACACACCTGTAGTCCCAGCTACTTGGCATGAAGCAGGAGGATCTCTTTGATCCCAAGGGCTGGAGGTTGCAGTGAGCTATAATGATACCACTGCCCTCTAGCCCTGGCAAAAGAGCAAGACTCCATCTCAAAAAAATAAAAGCTGAAAATAAGCTCTTCATAGATGGTAGTTGCAGATGATATTGAGATGTAAATGAAACTTGTTTGTGAAGATTTTGAAAGCTCGAAATCCCTACTTATAAGAATGACAGTTGCGTTATGTTATATAAAATATAATAGCAACTATAATGATTATTATAATATAAAACCAATAAAACGTGAAATGACTGAGTCCAACATGAGTAAAGAAAGCATTTGAATTTGATACTTTTTCGCAGAGTCCCAGAGAAACAAGGCCATACAGAGAGGGAAGTGAAAATGTTGGCAATGGCCAAAGGCCAGCTTCACTGCAGCTCTGCTGCATTCTGAGTTCTAAAATAGTGTATCTTTTTTGCAGGCCTTTTGAGAATGAAAATTTTAATATGAGATAAATGACATACTGCACAGTGTCCAAAATGATTGAAAAGATTAAATGTCAGAAAAATGAGTAAAAGGAATATTGTTTAGTTTGTTAAAAATAGAAATCAAAGTGTTTCACCAATGAAACATCACATCTTTAAGCCTATATTAACTATTATTGTGGTAAGTAACGTATGGAATAATATTAATACTACTGGAAAATGAATGTCAATAGTATCATTGCAACTTCTTATAGTTCCCTGAATGTGAATTAAATGTTTCCGCCCATGTTGTCCTGAGTGAGAGTTATAGATGTGGGTAATTTTATTATTATTAGTTTCATTTTAAGCAGAATTCTAGGAAATGTTTATTTTAAAAATGTAATCCCTTAATTTATTCTCCTCTGCCCTGAATGAGTAATTCATTAACCTCTCATTGTAATAGGAGCGTGAACATTTGAAGGCAATTAAGTGTTTTATATTATCATTCATTGTGAATTAACAAATAGTGTTCAGCCCTTTTCCCCCAGACTGCTGTAATTTAGGGATCATGTAGTTAATTATACAGCTGTATAGCCAGTGTTGAGAGGGAGAGATGTCTCCTCCAAACACATCTGCTTCAGCTGTGTGCTGGGGACTGTGGTAAGTTGCGGTACTCTCTGGGGGTGTTCAGGGCTTACATATTCGTTGAGTTAGGTAATTTGATGCTACTTGTAGTTTCACTAAATGGAATCTAGGACAAATCTTGAAGGATAAGAAATGATTTATAATTTTTTTCATCTTTCAGAGTCCTAAATTGGAAACACAACCTCCTATGATGATAAAATAGTCAGTTCTAGATTACCTTAGAAGATAAGATTATTTGAATGATGATGTTTTAAGGTTTTTATTTTCTCTTCCTGTCCTTGTTATCAGGCATGTGGCTATTTCTTTCTGAGTCGTTGTTCAAGAGCGTTATCAGGAGAAAAGAAATGCCAAGGTGAATCAGGTCGACCAAGTTAACTGTTTGACTACAGGAAGACTGAGGGAGCTTATTCCCCTCATCATAAAGCAAAGTTGTTTAGATCTTTTTACTTTTGTGTTTCTCCTCTTGGATTTTAAGCTGCCTGAGAGAGGAATCTGTTCATCACTGAGTCCCTGACACCAGCAAAATGACTGTGTACATCAGGCACTCAGTAGGTGTTGGCTAAATTGAATCCTTGAATTAGATTTGTGATCCATGTGTTTTTGTGCTTTTAGTTTCTACAAAGAGTGTAGTTGGCTTTGTCCTGTCTGTGACGGACTCTTCCAGACCTGCTCAAAGCAGCTCTCGCTTTGCCACCAGCCTTTAGTCAGTTTTCAGATCGAATCTGTCTCTTTATAGCAGGATGGCAGCATGAAGAGAAGATAAAGATTGCTGAGTTAAGAAGAGGAACTCAATTGAATAGGAAGGACCCACAACATAAGTAAACCAGGATGCTAGAAGTGAAACATGGCAGTTGCATTTTATTCAAGCAAGCAGTACCTTTTTTTATCAAAGGAGCCTTGGGTGAAGCATGCATTTGATTAGGGCTGTGTCCAACTTCATGGCAGTTCTTTCACTTGGCTCTGGCCAAAGTGTACCCCAACCTGGGAGATTGGGGCAAAGTGAAGATTTTATTCAAAGTGAAGTATCTTGGAAGTAGAAAAAAGGGAAGCAGGTCAGGCAGAGAGGCACTGAGGTCCAGTCACGTCTTCCTTCATGAATGAGATGAGGATAGCACGTTAGTGTCCTTCAGCCCAGGAATATAAGTGAATTAGGGCAACATGAGGAAAGGAAAGAATAGTAAGAATAGAGTCAGAAGGCTTCGTTTCTATTCTCAGTTCTACCGCTAATTGGGCCTGTGACCTTGGAACAAATCATTTCATCTCTCTGAGGCTCAGCATACTCCTTTATGAGTGAGTTAAGTGGATTGATAGCTAAAAGATTGGGCTCTTAAATTCTGTGTGTTTAGAAAACTCAGAGTTCCTTAAGTTCTCTGTAGAGCTCTCACTGTTTGTTAGAGTTTAAACTTTGGGATCATTTTCTCCCAATTTGCTTCCCTTTGGCTTGTTGATGTCATCGCATGCAGAAATAGAAAACTGGTACAAAGCCATTTATCTAGTTCTGTGTGCCAGAATATCTTTGATGAGATCATAAGTTGCTCTTTTACTTTTTAAAACTAAATCTGACTCAAATAGTAGTCACTAACTACTTTAACTTTGGGTACAGGAATGGCCTACATTTCCTGTTCCCTTTGTTGGTTTCAGCTTTCCCCATGTCATCGCTTCCTTTTCAGGACTTTCTCTCTTCCTTCTATGTAAATTAATACAAGGGGCATCCACATTTTGCCAGGAAGCAAATGCCAGTTGTACCAAGCTGAGGTAGCAATTCTAGGGGCAGTGTCCTTTGCAAATGTGTTGGTTTATGAAGATATAATTTTTACATGATTCTTTGCATCAGCAGTTTTGCCACTTCACATCATTTAAAAAGTCTACTGAGTATCTGATTCAGTTCTCTGTTATTTAATTATGCTGCCTCCCTCCCTCCCTAGAAACTTTCTTTTCTCAAGCTGGGACGTGTGTGTGGTACACTGAGAAATTCTGGTAACTTGGGCACTGCATTTTCTTCAGCATCTTGAGATGTGGAGGCTGGGAGGACGCTCGTGGAATGCTGCTTTTCTCTAGGCTGCCAATAGCTGCCCGTGGCTCTGTTGAAGCAGAAAGTAGACCAAATAAGACTTAAGGAGGAAGAGGCCATGTTATAAAGTGTCTCTTTCGGACAATCCAAGGGAAGTCAAGGCTAGTCTAACTAGCAGAAGGGGTGCAAAGCCAGGGGCTTCAGATGGAGGCTTGGAGAGGAGAGGCCTGTGTGGTTTCCTTCCAGCGTTTTCTCACCAGAGCATGGTAAAGTGCAGGCCTGTCTAGTACCGGGCAGTGGGTACGGGAGATAACAGGATACCACGGTAAAGGGCACAGACTCAGGAGTTAGGCGGACCTGGCTTTAATTTTTAAGGGAGACAGGGTGCTTTGGTTGCAGGCTACAGAAACCAATTTTGGCTAACTTAAATTTTATAAAAAGGAGGAAGGGAGGGGATGTATTAAAAGGACACAGCAATTCACAGAACCAGTGAAAGAATTGAAAGGATGAAGGATAGGACACAGGGTAGGTCTGGTATCTAGGACAGCCACTTCAAGGTGGTGCCACTGGAATGACTCGGAACAAAACATTTTCTACCTTTGTGACATTTCATTCAAGATCCTAATCCCCGAGAGAGAGATGACTGGTCTGGCCTTTCATTTTTGGAGGTGGGGTGGGAAGGATGGAAGTGGTGATTAACAGACAGAAGTTTTGGTCACCCTAAGAAATCTGGGCCACGCTTATCAAAAGAAGGGGTCAGAGTTGCTAAACACTCCAGACCGACAGATGTCTGATAGAAATGAATGCTGCCACTCAGCATCTTAGTATCTAAAGCTCACAGCCTTTTATATAATACCTGTAGTACCTCTCCCTTGTACCCAAGAAAACCAAAGGAGATAAATCTGATGAAGAAATAATACCCACTTCAGAGGTACGTTTACTGGGGGCGTTGGAAAAGACACAGCTTGTAAAGCTCTTAGAGTATGCCTTGTGGTAAATGCTCAGTAATTTTTAGCTGTGTTAATTACATTTTCAAAGCAGAGGTCGTTAACTGATAGGTGACCAGGTGTCTCAGTTTTCCCAGGGCAGTCTCTGTTAATGCCTTTATACCTCCCAAATTAGTATTGTCTTGAGTTCCTCTTATTTTTAAACAAGCATCATTGTTACAGGTTGCATTTAAAATATGCCAGAATGGGCTTGAAAGACCTGTGCTTTGTGCTTCCAGCTTGCCAGGGTGCCCTTCAGTCACATATGAGATGCATGTGCAGTGGACATAGTTCTCAGTGCCGTCTAAAACTGCCCTGCAATGGCTTCCCTCTCTTCTCCCAAGCCCTTCAAGGTACAGCTGAAGCACCCCTTGAAGAATAGCATGCAGGTGGTCTTGATAAAACAGAGTGTGCTGAAACACCAGTGGCAGGGACGGTTGACTCCTCCCAGTCCAGCATGGTGTAGGATAAACGCTTGATACCTTCCAGCCTGTGGTCTGTCAGCCAGCGATGCCTTACTGTCCAGCCTGCAGGAGCCACTGGCTCCTGGTCAGACAAAGCAGTGAGAACTATCACAAACTATAATGGAAATATGTGTGGAGAGAGACCCAGCAGCTCTGTGGTAGAACCTATGGAGGCAGAGGATAGTTGGCATGCCCCTTCTCCAGGGTTTGTCACATTTTATAGGATATACGTTGGAAGCTAGTCACTTATTTTACTTTGTAGTAAATTTTTTACTTTTCAATGAACACTTTTGGTGGCAATTATTCTGGCCCGAAAAATACCTTTTTAAGGAAAAATTAATTATTGGATTTCTCAAGAAAGTTGATACTGACTATTTCACTATATTAATCATTTGCATGAAAGTCACAATGATATGATTGGCCATATTTCAAAAGGAAATAAATCTGTTTAAGACGCCTTTAAAATTAAAGTTACAAACACATGCAGCATTTTTTTTTTTTTTTGAGACAGAGCCTCAAGCTATCCCCCTGGGTAGAGTGCCATGGCATCACAGCTCATAGCAACCTCCAACTCCTGGGCTCAAGCAAGTCTCCTACCTTAGCCTCCCAAGTAGCTGGGACCACAGGCGCCCACCACAACGCCCGGCCATTTTTTGGTTGCAGCCATCATTGTTGTGTGGCGGGCCCGGGCTGGGGATTTGAACCCGCCACCTTAGGTGTACGTGGCTGGCGCCTTAGCCAATTGAGCCACAGGCGCCGAGCCAACACATGCAGCATTTTTACGTATTGTTTTTGAAGAATGGCCTTCTGTTTAGATCAAGTAACTGTCATTATAAGATAATTTTTAATAGCCAAAAAATAACAGATGTTGGCGAGAATGTGAAGAAAAGGGAACTCAGACACTCTTGGTGGGAATGTAAATTACTACAACCTCTATGGAAAATAGTAGGGAGATTTCTCCCTACTAAAAATAGAACTTTTAGTTCTATCCAGCAGTGCCACTACTGAGTATCTATCCAAAGGAAAAGAAATCAATGTATCAAAAAGATATTTGCATCCACGTGTTTACTGCTCTGCTATTCACAATAGCAAAAATATGGAATCAACCTAAGTTGAAAGGATAAAGAAAATGTGGCGTATATATAAGGGAATACTATACAGCCATAAAAAGAATGAAATCCTGTCTTTTGTGGCAATATGAATGGAACTAGAGGCCATTATCTTAAGTAAAACCAGCCAGACACAAAAAGACAAATGCCACATGTTCTCACTCCTAAGTGGGATCTAAATAGTGTGGGGACACTTGTATTCTGAATGGAAGTAGAAAGCAATTTCTTTAAATATATTGGGACTGGGCTCAGTGCCTATGGCTCAATCGGCTAAGGTGCCAGCCACGTACACCTAAGATGGTGGGTTCGAATCCCCAGCCTGGGCCCACCAAACAGCAATGATGGCTGCAACCAAAAAATGGCCAGGCATTGTGGTGGGCGCCTGTGGTCCCAGCTACTTGGGAGGCTGAGGTAGGAGACTCGCTTGAGCCCAGGAGTTGGAGGTTGCTATGAGCTGTGATGCCATAGCATTCTACCCAGGGGGATAGCTTGAGGCTCTGTCTCAAAAAAAAAAAAAAAAAAAAAAATATATATATATATATATATATATAGGGACTGAAATACTTATGCATTTCAATAAAAAATATTGGGAATTAACCATTGAGTGGGACTTGCTATGAGCATATCACATACTTTTAGGTGTTTTCAAAAATCAAAATAGTGTGCTCTTCACAGAAGAGCCCATTGAAAGTGTCAACAATTTCAAGTTGTGCAAAATGCAGCTTCGAAATTTAAAATTCCTTCAAAATGCAGGAAATTTCATAATAATTATGAAAACGTACACATTGAAAATATATGCAGGGACACATGAAACTGATCAAATTATGTAAATATATGCCAAGACCAACTATGGTTTATATTACTTTTAAATGTTCATAAAATTAGTATAAATATCTTTTCTAGTTCTTTAATGTGCATAGAATTTTTTAAAGAAAGAATTTTAGTTTTGAAAAGAGCTTTTGAATTAAAGTGATTACATAGATCTATCAATATAAGAAAATCAGTTTGTTAGTCAAAAAATATTTCAAAAATAATATAGTTTTGATTATTTATAGCTTCCACTTTTGTTTTCAAAAGTGTCTTTGTGGGAATGACAAATTATGTGGATATTTTATTCATGAATGGCTTGGTGAGTCCTTTTTTTTTTTTTTTTTAAATTTCAGGTTAATGTGAGGGTACAAACAACCAAGTCACAGTATTTGAATTTGTTAGGTAGAGTCCCTCTTGTTAGGTTTAAAACATGGTAGAATTCAAAATGTTGGCATGAGATGTAAGGGTTTGGGAGTCTAGAATCTCACTTCTGTAAGAGTTCCTTGCCTCATCAGCTTGATATTAAAAGTCTGGTTGTGCCTTATCTATTTTGCTCCTCCCTGTCCCCATTCCATAATGATCAGCTCCACTTCATTCTAGACAGCTGACTGTCTGGGATCATAATTTTTGGCTAGGACTTTCCATTTAAGACAAAAAATAGTACCACCTCTCCTCAATGGCTGAAGCTGTAGGATGTGATGAGAACATTTAGTGGTCACGTATCTCATCTGTCCTTTATGTAATACTTGAGGAACAGAGATAGCCAGTCTATAGAGAAAACAAGAAGAAAGCAGATGCAGAATGAGAGGCAGGATATGTTTGCTTTTGCTTTCCTGGGTACAGCTTTTCCTGAGGAACCTCTTAGTTTCTACTACCCATTATAAAATTTAGAAACTTATTTGTTAACCTTTTGGTATTGTAAATTCAAGTTTACTTGCTGTCACTGGCAATCAGACCTCCTGACTTTAAAGCAAATTAATAATAAGACGTCAAAGCAAGCCGAAGAAGCAGAATGTCAACTTTATTTTTCTTAAACCAATTAGACCAGGTGGCTTTGCATCTCTATCAAGAGTGCCTGCTGTCCCTTCCTTCTCATCACTCCCTCCCCTCCTTTCCAGCCCAACCAAGGCAGTGGTGGAGTCTATATAACAGGTATAGCCTCTCATCTGTCTGAGGTGTAAAGCATGGGAGAAAAAAGCAAATTCCCACTGTTTGAGCTCTTTTAAAAGGTTAGCTCCTTTTAAAAGTCAGAAATTTGGAAATATGCACCTATCAGGTTACTTACTTTTCCTAGGGGACTCAGTAAAGGGCAGGGCAAGAGGTCAGGAGAGTCACTATAAAGGAAGTTTCTCTGCAGATGGAAAGGAAAGACCAACAGAAAAGAGGCATCCATCCCAAGTCCAGACTAAAGCCTGAACCTTGACTCTCAGGATTGGCAAATGCCCCACAGTTAGTCCTATATATGCAACATTCAAATGGAGATAGGTAGAGAGCGTGTGTGGGGCTGGGGTGGGTGTGGGTGTCAGCCTTCTTTTTTTTTAATTTCCGATTAATACAGGATACTTGTGATTAGATTACACTGTTTGTGTTTGTTAGGTAAAGTCCAAGTTGTAGTTGAGCCCTTCACCCAGGGCCATATACCCCTACATTGTGCCTGTTAGGTGAGGGCACACTAATCTCCCTCCCCCTCCTTCCTCCCTTTAACCCCTTTCCCCTTCTCAAATTTAATTGTGTTTTTCTCTCATGTGGGCATGTAGTTGTTCACCTACTAGTTTCATATCAGTATTGAGCACATTGGATACTTGCTTTTCCATTCTTGTGATACTTTACTTAGGAGGGTGTTCTCCAAATCTATCCAGGTAAATACAAAAGATGCAAATTCACCATCTTTCTTTATGGCTGAATAGTATTCCATGGTATACATATACCATAGTTTATTTAGCCCACATCACAAAATCCCAAAGCTGCAGATGCTGGCATGATACAGATGGAAGGAAACATACATTGTTGGTGGGACTGCAAACTAATATAGCCTTTTTGGAAAGAAGTTTGGAGACTCCTTGAAGCATTAAAAGTAGACCTTACATTTTGATCCTGCAATCCCAATATTAGATATCTACCCAAAAGAAAAAAAATCATTTTACCATGAGAACATTCGCACTAGAATGTTGATCACAGCTCAGTTCACAAGCACCAAGATGTGGAAACAACCCAAGTGCTCATCAACCCACAAATGGGTCAGTCTTTCTTAAACACCATATAATTTTCCATTAATAATTCTGTGAGCTTCCTTCTTATGTGTTTGAATAAGCTTCTCTGGTTTATCTTTAGGGCCTCCTGCCATTGCCTGAGATTCCCAATATGTATCACTCCTGAGAACTAGCATTTACAAATATTGATAGCATTGCTAATGATGCTTGGGGCCTGGCAAAGACCTGCTTTGGGGGGACAGAGCAGATTTTGCTAATAGATGTGGCAACTGGTGATAAGAGCCACCTGCTACAGTGGTTGACTGTTGAGGCACTCAAGAAAACAGCTAGAAGGAGGATCACTCCAAAAGTTCCTAACAATAAGATAGCAGGGGAAATCTGCCTATAACAATAAATCTTTAGTGTTGCTCTTGGCAATCCAGAGTTTTCCACAGAGAGAGGCTAAAAGGCTAACTATATATTTAAAGACTGCCCCCTTTTCCTGGATGTGTGTCTACTGTAAATTGCTTTGATTTCTCAACACAGGATGACATTTTTTCCAGTTTTGCACATTTGAGTGCACACATGCTGCTGTTTGGAGTTTCAGATCTTTCTAAAAACTGATTCACACAGATACCTAACCTCTTTAACCTCTTTCTGCCACCTACCTTCTCTGTGAATACAGCGCTCACAGCCCTTCAAAGACAGAGGTTTTAGAATTTGGCAACAAAAAAGTGATGGCTCCTAACACATTAACAGTGTGGCTGACAATAGCAGTCACTTAACTCTGCCACGCCTGACTGGCTTTCCCATTGTTAATTTTGGTCACACCAGCTCACATTTCCTTAAGAACTGGGCACATATTTAATTTTTCTGCTCACAACCCATTTGAGGTGTTAGGTGTCATCTCCTACATATGTTGTACCTGTTCATAAAAAGGAAGCTATTTTTTTTTTAAAGGCTGATGTTTAGCTCCTCTTGACTTGTAGTGGGTAAAGAGAGTTTGAAGTATTTTTTTTTTAATCTCCTTTCAGCTATTAATTTTTAGTGCTTTCATTTATGTTGAAAAAAGCTGTTAAAAGTGAAAGTTCCCAGCCAAGAGTAAGTAATTGGCGGGCTGGGTTAGAAGGCTGGAGCTTGTGATAGTTTTAAGAGAACATAGGAAAGGCAGAGAAATTCATTGGCAACGGTTATAGCTTTCAAGGGAGGCAGAAATTGTAACTTGAGCTTAATTTCTAAATTAGGCTCATTTTCCTTTGGTCCAACTCAGCTATTATGACCTCCTAGTTAGTAGGTCAGTCTCTATGACCTACTGGGGTAAACCTGGCACATCCTTGATTCTTAGGGGTTTTATAGCTAGGTTTTGTTATTTTGTTAGGATTATAGGACTAGATCATAAATGTTGAACCTGTTAAAATCTGACCATCATCTAAACCAGTGGTTCTCAACCTTCCTAATGCGACCCTTTCACATGACCCACAGGCTGAGAACTGCTGATCTAAACATATGTGCAGCCGGAGCACCTGCCTCCCTGAAGGACTTTTTTTTTTTTTTCCTTCCCAATTACAGAGTGTCTGATAGGCAAATGATAAAGAGTTTGGGGTTCCTGGATGCAGATGGAAAAAGTGAACAAGATCCGAGCATTTTTTTTTTTTTTTTTGAGACAGAGCCTCAAGCTATCCCCCTGGGTAGAGTGCCATGGCATCCCAGCTCACAGCAACCTCCAACTCCTGGGCTCAAGCGAGTCTCCTGCCTCAGCCTCCCAAGTAGCTGGGACCACAGGCACCCGCCACAACACTCGGCCATTTTTTGGTTGCAGCCATCATTGTTGTTTTGGCGGGCCCGGGCTGGGGATTCGAACCCGCCACCTTAGGTGTATGTGGCTGGCGCCTTAGCCGCTTGAGCCACAGGCGCCAAGCCAAGATCTGAGCTTTTCCACTGCAGAGTCT
The DNA here is from genome assembly GCA_963574575.1 of Galagoides demidoff. Lineage (NCBI taxonomy): Eukaryota > Metazoa > Chordata > Mammalia > Primates > Galagidae > Galagoides > Galagoides demidoff. Next base: position 59,295 of record CAUYQV010127107.1, read on the forward strand.
ACTTTTATATCTCACAATCAGGTCTCAATTATTCTACATATTACTGACCACTGCCATGTATGGTATATATTATAATGGAGAGCTTTTAGGTCTTCAAGTATAAAAGGCAAAAAAGTGAAATATCTTGAAAGCAGTTAAGTCTGTGATATAACCTGTAAGCACAATGTGCACTGCCAGGAATTTTTGGCTGGAGTGTAGGTGGTCCACGTGTTCAGATCTGGCATAATTGTGGATATCACAGCTAAAAGGGGATCATCCCCAAGATGAATTCCTCTCAACAGAATCTCTCTTGTAGTCTTTTATGCTACTTCATTTTTTGCCACCATTAGAATTTATAAAGAGAGTGATAATTTAGCAAGACATGACCTTTCAGTGAATGAGTACCTGGCTGCAGGGACTGACCCAAAGGACAGAATGTGGAGAGGGCAGGAGAGAATCTGCAGATGATTGTGGGAAGATCCTCTGGAGGAAATGGGAACAGAGGAGCAGCGGCAGCTGGTCTAGCAATGGAGAAGAGCTTGGGTGTGAGCACTAGGGAGGCCGAGAACCCAGCGGGCAGAGGGCTGAAGTGAGACCTAAGTCTGAATTGAGGGCCCTGGAAAGTAAAATTGCAAATTGGCTCCAGTGAAAACCCAAGAGCATGTAATTTCTGGGGCTTGGGTTTGAGTGGATTCAGTAAGTAACCGGAAGACAGCAGGCAGCAGCCAGCAGGGTGGATTGGACGGGAAAGCTGTTCCACACCGTGATGTGGAGAGCTTGAATCATAGTGCTATCATTGGAAATGAGGGGGCACTGAGAAAATGAAATGGTTTTTGGAGGAAGGAATGACAGTATTTGGTGATAAATGTAAGGAAGGAGTCAGCAAACGTTTTCTGTGAAGGGCCAGATAGTAAATATTTTGAGTTCTGTGGGCTGGTCTCCAGTCGGTCTCTGTCAGTTCTCAGGTCTGCCAGGGTAGTGGGAAAGCAACCAGGACAATGCAGACATGAATGGGTGTGGCCACATTTGCTCCCCGGACCATAGTTTGCCAACTCCTGACGGAAGGAAGAAAAATATTTTTAACTTTAAAGAATAGAAGTTGATATTGGGTAAAGACCAGTGACCTTGTAATCAAGATTTTATTCACCCAATCAAAATTGCCATGAACACTTTCTTCCTGAGATACTAAACATCCAGCTTTGTCCGGTCCCATCCATGCCGGCACTCGTTGAGGTGGACGTCCAGGAGGACTGGCTCACTGGTGCCTATAGCTGGCTCTCTACTGAATGGCTCCTAGCTAACATCACACAGCTGGTGAAAATGTCGCACAGAAATCTCAGCAAACACACTGCAGAAGTGAGCAAATCATGGTAGAGCACACACTGGCCCAGGTTTTTACAATTCCAGTGCAGCTTGGAAAATGAGGGACGGACTTGATGGGTGCAGGTGCAGGGAAATGGGTTCATAAACGTAAGGTAAGCCATCCCGGTCCCTTGTGAGTAGCTCACTTCTCCAGGGAGTAGGTGATGAGTAGGAAGAGCATGTCAGGAGGGCACTCAGTCAAGCTCAGTGCTGGAGAGGGAGAGCTAAAGACATGGGCAGGTGGACTGAGCATCAGGGCTGCAGTCTCCTCACAAAGTGGGTGGTTTCTTTATGCAGGTACCTGCTGGAGTGTGCTGTTTTTTAAAAAACAGGTTACTGGGAAGAGCATTATGCACAACATCTAAATATACCAAGACATAACATATGTACACTCCTCTATGTGTTTATATATACACATCATTTCTGGTTTATTTTCCTGTTACTCAAAATACATTATGTCGCCCAATTTTGTTTTCTCATTTAACGTGGAGCTCTGTTTGGTGGTGTTAACTGTAATTTTAGCTTTATATGTTGCGAGGCCTGGCAGTGTTGAGCTGGAGATTGCGGAGAATGTCACCCAGACAGACGGCAAGAAGGCAGTGCTGCAGGGAGCCAAAGGCTAGGGTTTGGGGAGTTTTGTTTATTGGCTTGTTTGTTTTTTGTTCCCTTTTAAAAAAGAAAACAAACATTTTGTCTCACAATTTTTTTTTTTAATTTGGTGATTCCATGGATATGTGAAGAATGGAGGGTTTTAGTGTTCTGCCCTCAGACATTGCAGGTGAATTAGATAGCCGCTTAGGGGACCCTCTGCTCGGTTCCCTTGTCTTTCCCGATGGGGCATCATCCTGCCTAGGCCCCTTCCATGGAACCTGGTCAGAGCTATGGTTTCTCTCCCTAAGACCTCAAAGAGCATTTCTGTGATCTTTTCTTTCGACACAACCTGGCCTGTCCCTCTAGTCTTTAAACTCCCTAAAAGGAGTTTAAAGCCCCAAAAGCCTTGTGTCCAGGGCCTTGCACATCACAAGTATGCAATGTTTGTTAAATGAGTGAAATGATTGTGAGCTGTTTGAATGCAGTGTCTGTGTCTTATTCACTTTGTAATCCCTGTGCCTAGTAGGGAGCCTAGCACACTAAACTGTGTTTGCTGCACAAGTGATGAAACAAGCTGACGAGCTTGACCATGTATGTAGTAGGAAGGTTCCAGCTTTATTCCTGAGCCTCACCACCATCCTCTGTAGGGGACGCCAAGAGTCAGACGACCTCTGAGCAAGATGATCTGCAGCTGAGGGGTGGACCTCGGGCCATTCGTCCACAGGTGCTCCTTGTGGAAAAGCCCAAGCCTTCAGCACGTAATCATCTGTTAATTACTCCCCTGACCTGTGCTGTACAGTCTTAATAAAAGGCTAGTGCGGAGGTTGCTCGGGGCTACCCTGCTAAGAAGGGCTAGTCCACCTCCTATAAGCTTGTACTTCTAATCTGTGTCACTCCTGGTTCCTTCCTGCTGTGATCGAGACCAGGGCCACAGAGGCCCGAGGGGTTGCGACAATCCTCCCCTCTTTTGGGGGATTCACTGCCAGGGAAACCAAACTTGCAAAAGGAGTAGTCAGATAGGAAATAAACTACTGCTTATTAATGGCTGGGCAAATGTCCAGGAACCCCTTTGTTCTGGGCATTTTGGATACACAGTCAGAGCCCACCACTGGGCAGATATGATATCTCTTCCTCTCTCTCCATCATCAGGGCTTATGAGGACATAAGGGCCAGAGCCAAGTTGTTCTTCATACTCTCCCCTGAGCTCAGAAGGTACTGAGGGTCCCTTTAACAAGGATGACTGCAAGCATCCTGGACTGACCCCAAACAGGCCTGAATCTGAGTTAAATCAGCAAATGATAGGAAAGGGGCAGGGGCAGAAGCAATAATAGGAAAGAATAATAGATGCCAGGATGAAGATTTTTGTACATGAGAAGGGATTTAAGAAATCTTGAAATTTTTCATGCAAGAGAAAATTAGAAGAGTGAAAGCATTTGTGCTGGTGAGAAATAACCTATAAATTATACTTAAATAATTTCCAGAATCAACATCAATCATATAGTTACACAAAATCATTTTAATTTCATTATGTTAATATTAATACATTGTAATTTTCAGGTGCACATGCCTCAAGGCTCTTAAACACGCAGTAATCAAAAAGCTAATTAATCACAAATGGGCAACTTTCCCAAATAACTGCAAGAATAGCTACAGTTAAGAAACAATACCCTTTGCACAAAGTAAAATAAAATACACAAGTAGACAAGGAGCTTCAATTACAAAGAGAAAAACGGAAGAGTCTAATTTCCTAAGGTAGATAATGTGTCCAAATGTATTTGGGGAAAAAAAGAGAGAAAGGGGTCATTTCATCATTTCAGAGACCTGTGTCCCCAGATGGGCATTTTCTGTTTTCTTTATTAAACTTGTGAGTCTTGACTTGTACATCTATTATATTAACTATTTCTTCCAACGTTGAGAGATCTGGAAGTCTAATAAGCGCCCCTTTTGTTTCTACAAGTGCCTGCTGACAATAAACAGAATTGGGACAGGTTCAGGGACCTGTATAACGATACTAGAGTCTTCTCTCTGTACAGACACATTCATTAATTATAACTTTTTGCATACATTGGTTCAACAAGTTTCAGAACCATCTAAGTGAACAATGGAGGCTGTTTTTTCTCTTTTGTAAATATAAGCAACTTTAGCCAAGTGCTTTGCAATAAGCAAAATATGCTTCATCTGTGGCATTTTTTGGCTTACTCACATAGTAATGCAGCCATAGGAGACAATATAAGAATGGAATGTTAGTCAGTGCTCTTTTAGTTTCAAAAGTCAGAAACCCACTAAGCAAAAAAAAGGATTTCAGTTGTTCACATAAATAGAAATCCAAGGGGTGGGCTTGCTTCTGAGGCAGCTGAATCCAGGCCACGCAGCTAATTAGAGGTAGAGCCAGTACTGGAATCTACTTCAGGTCCTCTGATTCCCAGGGCAATTCTGTTTCCATTACACAGTGCTACCTTTATGCTGCCTCAATCAATATCTGCTGAATTAAAAACAAAATGAAACAAGAAGGGCATGTCTTCTTTAGGGGGTCACTAATAATTTATTCTCATTTTACCTCTCAAGACCTGCATAGTTTATATTCCTGAAGGAAATTTGCGAAAGCATTTGGGCCTCTTTACAAAGGAGCAAATCATTGCCTTCTGCCTTCTTGTATTCTACTTTGTGTCCTAAGCTAAGGCAGGTGATTGGTTCATCTATTTTTTCTGAAAACATTATTTAGCATTTCCTAGGTTATAGATGCAATGCTAAGCTTTTGAGATATACAGGTAATAACAACATTGACAATCCGAAATAAAAGACAAGTCAAACAAAAGGCCTAGTATACATAAAGAACATAAATACCTTCATTTGTTTATTCTTTTAATCAACCAATATTATTAAGCACATAGTTGTTGCCTGCAACCATGGTAGATATTCCTGGTAGGCATAAAAAAAGTAGAACACAGGTGGGGAACTGCAGACAGTTTAATATGGCAGAGGCACAGTACAGATGGGAGGATATGGGAGCTGAGGGGAAAAGTAGGCTGGTGTCAAATCATTAGACGTGCTGGGGACCCTAGATTGGTTTGACACAAGAAAGTGTCATGATCCACTTTTCATTTTAGGAGCTCCACATGCAGGTATTACATTGCCTTGGAAAGGGTGATTGCAGGCTGGAAACCAGATGGAGGCTTGGGACACTTTGCAGGGGAGAGGATGGGCAGTGCTAGGCAGTGGAGGTAGGGATGGAGGGAATTCAGAAGTACTAGTGACTCCTTCAATGTGAGGAGTGAGGGAAGGATTGGAGTCCATACAGATTCTGGGCATCTGAGCGAACAGGGAGATCACCAGGTGAGACTGGAACTCTGGAGAAGTGAGCAGAATTTTGTTTGTATTGTCACATAACTAGTGCATGTCTGGCACACATTAGGGACTCCACAAATAGTTTTGAGTAAATGCCTGAATATTGCAAAAAGGACGATACAGTTCTCTGGAAGGTACTTGCAAGGGTTCATCCGAATTCAGAAGGTCATGGAAGGCCTCCTGAGGAAGTGATATTTGGCTGAAGGTTGAAGAACGATCTAGGGGCAACTAGGGAAGCCAGAGTAGAAGTTTTTAATATGTTTGTGTCTGACTCTGAACTTCTATCTAGGGCCCACCCATCTTTTGTTGTGAGTGTGCTCCCACCCCTTCTCCGTTCCTGGCCTTCCTTTCCCAAGTTTCTTCTGTGTGTTGAGGGAGGTAGAGGGTCGACCAGGGTGATAAGAATGGTAACGTCATAGTAACTACCATTTATTAAGCAGTTTAGTTTAGCAGTCTCTTTCGGCACCGGAGCCCTAGCCATTGCAGAGGAGCACTAAGTCCTTGGGGCTTATCTCAGTTGGCACTTAGGCTCCTGTGAGGTGCCCACAGTGGGGAAGGTTTCATACACCATTATCAGTTGTAGGAGTCCAAAAAAAAAAAAGAATTTATGAGATATATTTTAGATTAAAAAAATATTGATCCAGGCTCGGCGTCTGTGGCTTAATTGGCTAAGGTGCCAGCCACGTACACCTAAGGTGGCGGGTTCGAATCCCCAGCCCGGGCCGCCAAACAACAATGATGGCTGCAACCAAAAAATGGCAGGGCGTTGTGGCGGGCGCCTGTGGTCTCAGCTACTTGGGACGCTGAGGCAGGAGACTCGCTTGAGCCCAGGAGTTGGAGGTTGCTATGAGCTGTGATGCCATGGCACTCTACCCAGGGGGATAGCTTGAGGCTCCATCTCAAAAAAAAAAAAAAAGTTATAATAATAT
>CAUYQV010127109.1:0-28165 GCA_963574575.1 Galagoides demidoff
CACAGCTCATAGCAACCTCCAACTCCTGGGCTCAAGCGAGTCTCCTGCCTCCGCCTCCCAAGTAGCTGGGACCACAGGCGCCCGCCACAACGCCTGGCCATTTTTTTTTGGTTGCAGCCATCATTGTTGTTTGGCGGGCCCAGGCTGGGGATTCGAACCCGCCACCTTAGGTGTACGTGGCTGGCGCCTTAGCAGATTGAGCCACAGGTGCCGCCATGTTATTTTCTTCCTCATCCAAGAATGCCCTTTTCTGTCCTCCCGTTTGCCAAAATTTTATTCTTTTTTCTTTATTCTACCTCAGGATGATTTTCCTGGCCCCCTAACTGACTGTGAACTTGCAGCACTCACAGCCTAAGGGCCACGTCTCCTGGTCCTCCCCATACATCTTCCCACCAAAGAATGGACACTTCTTCCTGTTCTTTTCCTCAGAAGGGAGCTTAGAACTACATGTGGCTAAAAGATACAAAATGTTTAGCCACTGAACGTATTCTGTGTACAATTTGAGCTAATAGTCCTTGGGAGAGAGCTCTCCTGCAAGGACACAGGCTTGTGGCTGGTTGTGCTTATCAAGCAAAGCCTTTTATGTTGGTTAGAGCTGTGTTTCTAATGGTTGGACCAGGCCAGTTGTAGTCACACTGTATTTGTTTTGGTTATAAACTAAAGATAAAACACTCAGATGGGTTTTATGTTAATTGCTTGCTTGGAATCTTAGCCTCATGGGATAGAGGAAAATTTCAGTTGTAGAATATGTTACCTTTTTGACTTGTTCAATTTTTCTGGCCATAAGAATATAATGAGGGAAACACATGAATCTTATAAAGTAGCTATACAACTGACAAAATCTTTAGGAAGACAGAATCTCAACTCATAAAATTGTCAGGGTTTTATCTTCAGCCCAGATTTTGTGCTGTCGCTTAATTAAGTTATAGCATTATCTTGGGAAATTTTTAATACTCATCTCACCACAGAATAAGGAAAATATTAGTCACATAAATGCATTCTGATAGGTATACAACGATGATCCTTTAATCTATGGCAATGTTGGTCTCAATAGATTTGGGAACCACTAATGATCAAAACATTTTTTGAAACAATGGCTTTGAATGTTAATCTAGATTGAAGTTTTAAATGTCTACCTACTAAAAGAAATAGCTGATACCAGGATCTTAACATCTAAAATGTAAACGTATTTTAAGTGGAACTCCTCTGTAAATCTCAACATTGATGGATTCCATTGAAAGAAGAAAAATAAAAGAAAGATTAAAATCCATAGTTAATCACAAAATGTCATTTTATTTTTAATTTTCCCCATTTTTAGTTTTAATGTCAATCAATATTTTGCTGAAGGGTTTACTAATGTTTCCTAAAAATTAGCAGTACTTTTTTTTTAGACAGAAGAAAATAGCTACTATTCAACTATAACAACACATTTATTCTGCATTACTGTTTTTATTTAAAAAAGAAATTGTTATGGAACTTATGTCGCAACATTTTATGTAATTTATTATTTAACTTATTCTATTAAACTTGTAACTTTCTTTAAACTGCTATTCATGTCAGGGGAAACAAGCTAAATTATGTTTAGTAATTCATAGTGAGAATACACATTCTTTGAGAAGAAACAATATAATTTTTTCACATTAAATCCAAAGAACACTATCATTAACTTTAGAAGTTGTCCTTAAAGTTACTAAAAATAAAGAACTCATGACCATGTGCCAAATTTACTTTTTCCTGAGAAATTTTTCAAAGAGTAATTTCTAGCCGCCTTTGTCCAGGGCCAATGAACTACATTAAAGTCTCCCTAATGTTGGGATCTGACATCTGGGTTGTCCTTTAAAAATACATATTTTATATATCTGGGTGCAGTAGATTGCACTTGGTATTATAGCACTGTGGGAGGCTGAGACAGGAGGATCCCTCGAGCTCAGGAGTTTGAGACCAGCCTGAGCAAGATCTAGACTCTGTCTATTAAAAATAGAAAAATTAGCTAGGCACCTGTAGTCCCAGCTACTTGGGAAGCTGAGGCAGGAGGATTGCTTGAACCCAAGAGGTTGAGGTTGTTGTGATCTAGGTTGACTCCACAGAACTCTAAGCTGGGCAACAGAGAGAGACATCCCTGTCTCAAAAAAGAAAAAAAAGGAACATCTGATTACTTCCTCACACAACCTACGGCATCACAGTCTGGCTAAAATTGATCAGATCAGTTCCCTTTCCACTTTATGATAATCTATTGTTCCATCATTTAACAGCTCTAGGAAAGATAAAGAATTAAATTTTGTATCTTAAAATTAATTACTCAATTAAATATGAAATTATTTACTTCTTACAAAAGCAATACATTTGGGAAAATAAGTCCTGAACACCAAGTGAACCATTTTTAATTAGAGCCTTGTAATTATATGGACCAGAAATTTATAGTTTGTTTCAATTAACAGGTATTTTGTTATAAGAACCAAGCATAGAATGATAGCCATTTGATCCTCTGAGCAAAGGTAGATCTTAACCTAGGGCAGAGTGTAGAGCAGGCCCTCACTTCAGGAAGATTAGGAGTTAACTAAGTGCCAGGGAATTTTTGCTCTGCATATCAGCATTAAAGTGATTCAGTTACTCCCTCTGTCTCCTCAGAGTTTACTTCTCATCTGGCTTATTCATCTTCCATTCTCTGCTTCTTGGTTGGTGCTGTCTCAAACTTTGGCATCCCATAATTGTAATGACCCTGACTCTGCATAATAACCCCTGTTATCTCAGTGCCTTTGGGCAACTACCTCATCATCTTCATATTTCTTAGTAAAGTTTCCTAGAAAGGTAATGTGGTCACGGTATGACCAAGGTATGTGGTTCCCCATAAGCCACGCCACAGACCAGGGGCCTTACGTAAATTATCTCTCCTTGGGTCACTTGACCATGATTGACCTAATTTTTGGAGTCATGGGATGAGGCGCTCCAGAGATTTCCCTAAGGATCACCTCTCCATAAAAGGGTATACAGGGAACAATGTCACTGGGGTAGGAAGGTACCAGAAGCTATAAGTGGCTTGGTCCTGCAACACAGTTTCAATCCAATGCTACTTTTCCTACAGACTCAAATCTCACCTTCTTAGTCACCACACAAGGATGAGAAGGTTGTGTTTTATTTTTATAATATAATTTAAATAGTCTTAACCATTTCTCAAGGAGTATAAAAGCCCTGTTACATTTTCATTACGTTATACTAATATATCATAATGGTCCCATTGAAACAAACAAATCTCCACTTTGGTTCAGATATTCCTCAGTTTATTACATTTTTTGGAGTAAGTCAAGGAAATTTTACTTATAATAAAATCACCACAGTTCACTCATTGGCTAAGATCAATAAACTGGTCCTTGAAATACAAAAACCAAAAGTAGAAACAAAAAAAATCCCCAAATACATTTTATTGTTTAAGCATCCTGAGCCCCTTTGCCATCTTACAGGACACACTATGTGCAGTTTTCGTGTAAATGTAGAAATCTGTAATGATCACATTGCTTTTCACCCTCCCACAACCAAAGCAAAATCAAGTAAAAGAACCTACTTTTTTTTAAGCCTAAGGTTTGTTATCTATGATTTACTATCTATCACTTAGCACCCTAGGACAGGGTTAAACAAACTTTCTATGAAAAAGACCAGATAATAAATATTTTAGGTTTGTGACACATATATTCGCTGTTGCCAACTACTTCCTTCTCCCATAATGGTACAAAATAAACCATAAACAATACATACATGGATGAAAATTGTTTTGTTTCAATAAAATATTATATATATGCGCATGAAATGTGAAATTTATGTAATTTCCCTGTGTCACAAGACATTATTTTTGTTTTGTTTTCTTGCTTTTTTTTCACCCAAACATTTGAGAAATCAAGAATCATTCTTAGTTTGGTGGCCGTGATAAAACAGGACATGGGCTACATTTGTACCACCTTGCACTGGGTAACTAACTATAGCTTTCAAAGCTTTGGGTAAGATTAAGTACACTTGGGACAATTAAGTACATCACTTTCACTAGTTTGATGAAAACAATTTTATTTCCCTCTTTTTATGACATTTAATTCTGTAAGTGTCCTAAAAGATTATTTTTATGTTGATAGAAATTTTTAACTTAATCATATATACTATATATATGTATATATATATATATATATCATATCTATCTATCTATATAAAATAGTACCAAGTTCTATTGTTATATCTTGTTGTATTATGTAATATAATGGTTCTCTTAATGTAGCTATTAATGTCATTTTATCTCTTTTCCAGGTTATTTGAAACACTTCAGTCTCTGTTCTGGTCAATATTTGGGCTCATCAATTTATACGTAACCAATGTCAAAGCCCAGCATGAGTTCACTGAGTTTGTTGGCGCCACCATGTTCGGGACATATAATGTCATCTCACTGGTTGTTCTACTCAACATGTTAATAGCTATGATGAATAATTCTTACCAACTTATTGCTGTAAGTTGACTAACTTTAATTCAGTATCACCCCCAGGACATGCTGTTCCTAGTTATACGTCATCTTATTATCATAGGAAATAAGATCTATACTTGGCTGTTAATGAGGCAGAGAAAAATTACGACATAAGTGGTTAATTTGAAATCAGTACTACAGTATATGTGGCTATATAATAATCTATTTTTCCCATGTTACATGAGTAAAAAAATAAACTAAATCTACTTAGCCAGGCTGTCAATGGCTGTAGTAAGCAGTGAGGATGGCTTATAAATAGGCATCTAGTGGCACCTGCCAGCTGGGTTGTCCTTTGTGTCTGTCCATTTGCTTTACCCTTCTCATACAAGTAAGCACATGCCTGCTGGGCAAGACTCAAAAGATACCCCTGAAGGGACTCTGATAAAAGGTAAAGCCAGGATTTACAGTTTCTTAAAGCTTGGATAAAACAATATTAAAGTCATATTGAAATCTGTAGAGGAATATATAATATGTGTTTATTTGAAACTCTGGAATCCAAACAATTTAGCTTAATGTACTTATTTATTCATTCAACAAATACTTATTGAGCACATATCTGTTGCCAAAAACTGTTTTAAGAACTAAAAGTACAGCAACAAACAGGAAAGACAAAGCCCTTTATCCAGTTGAATGCACATACTAGAGGTTTGTCTATGACAAGTAGCTATAGCAACAAAACAAACTCATATGGGAAGGAAATGTATTTCTTATGTCTTTCATATTTACACCTTAAACAAGGAGCATTTTGTGAGCATAATTATAGGTTGCACATTTTCTCCTCAAATAACTACAATTACAGTGTATCCGTGAATCTATGGTTAAAACCTCTGATGTGTTATTATTGGTATTTTTTTCATCAAGTAGCACTCTGAATTTTACTTAAACTGTCTTTATGGAGGTACATTTTTCTCATAAGATGCTTGTCGGGGATAAAAAACTGTATGAAACATGAAAATAAATTGTTTTATTTAATGGCTACAGACTGAAGTATTCCCAATGCATAATAATTCCTTGGACGTACCTAGGTCCTAGCATTCGGAGGTAAATATTTGGACTTGTAGATATTTGTAAGCATCTTGCAATTCGCATTTTTTTTTCCTGCAGTTTGGCAGAGTCCAGGCTTGAACCTGCCACCCTTGGCACATAGGGCCGGTGCCCCATCCACTGAGCCACTGGTGCTGCCCCAATCTGAAATTTTTAAAGATAGTCTCTCTATATTGTTTCAGATGTTCTGTATTCCTCTAGTCAACACATTTCCAAAATATGGGTTTTGTTTACCAGAAAAACAAACAAAAAAAATTAAAAGCTGCTAATTATTATACTGCTAAGAGTTTGGATCCTATAAAACATTAGTCCTAATTTCATCAAAAAGAGAACATCATTTAAGAATAGTTTGACATTTTCTCATTGCTTCTTTGTGGGTGTGTTTTTCTGAGTAACGTCATTACAGAGATGATAATTATCTTCAAATTTCTCTTTTTAATGGGCCCAAGCTCTAAAATGAGCAATACCAGAGCAGGCGCTGAGAACCCCAGATAGGTTGTATCCCCTTAAGCTCTGAGCACGAAGCCTCCTTGGGCACGAGCATGCTAAGCACTGAACTTGCACCTCTCCCAGAACAGCAGAATTTCTTCGAAGGGTTTTTCCTTCTGCGATCCCTAACCCAAAACCATAGGGCAAAGTGAGAAAAAGGAAGAAAATTTAACAATTGAAAGGCAGAAGCAATCAGGAAGGTCATAACTGAAACCTGCTTCCCATTCACTCATTTGTTCATTGATTAAACATGCACTGTGCACTTGACATATGCCAGACACAGGCCTGATTTTAGAGATACAAAGAAGTCTCTGCTCTTAAGAAAAAGGTAATATAGTAAGGACATAAAAATAATTCAAATATTGAGAAAAGAAATTTGAGAATGTTATGAAAGTGCAGGACTTTGACATGGACTGGAGATAAAACACAGGTGAAGCCTGCCAGGTGCTGGGGCAGACTTACCGGGAAAGAGGATGCTGAAACCAAGTTTCAAATGTTGACTAAAAGTGAGAGGTGAATAGTGGAAGGTGGTTAGAACTTTCCATCTCCTGAACTCTAAGCCTGTGGACTATGTTATAGACCTTCTTAAAATCCCAAACCCTGAACAAAGGAAGCAGCTGATTAGTGATAGCAGTGAAAGAACATAATTTGTGACTCTCTGAGAATCAGAGAATTAGAAGGCGTAGTCACAAGTCACCACTTTATCTAAGTGACTGCCTTTTTATTTCCTTGCGCAAAATCTGCTGAGTCCCGTTTTCCATGACTGCAGCAAACAACATACAAGTTTCTTCACTAATGGAGCACAATCAGCCAGATCCCATGCACCTGTTTAGAAAAAATGGTAGTGGGAAGGAGAAAGAAATAAAGGAGAGGAAGGGGAGAAGAAGGGGGAGGGAAACTACAGCTTCTGTTTCCACATATGGAGCAGTCTATGCAGTCAGACATTTGCTCACCAATAATGAAGGCCAAGCCTTTTCCAGGTATGGTGATTTTTGTTCAAAGCACAATCTGTCCAGTATCTGGACTAAAATCCATATTGTAAGGGATAGAAATGTACGTATAATGTACGTATGCACTCAGCACACAGCAATTTAGGAATACTGAAATGAAGCACAGTCTAAGGCTGTGTTCTCCTCCTCTACAATCTGAGTTCTTGTTTATAATATTAATTGGTCATAATGAACTATTCTGAATTCTAAAATGCACGTATGCCTAGTTTCTACCACCTCCTACTTCCCAGATTTTCTGCTTAAATCAGATTTATGGCTAATTTAAGAAGAGGCTGGCTGCCCTATATCTAATCACCACAGATGTTCCAAAGTTTCCTCAAGGAGATTAATAAAGTGGAGTGAGTAATACATGCTGAGGGCTGAGGGAGCTAGCCTCAGGCTGTGGGCAACCACCAGCCTTACCTCCTATCTACTGACATTTCCCCATAGTTATGTCAAGGTTTGATGCTGCATCAGAGAAGCCCTCTACATGCAGCAGTTCTCAACCTGTGGGTTGCGACCCCTTTGTTACAATGAAAATACATCACAGCATTAGGAAAGTTGAGAACCACTGTGGAGGAATTTCTCTATGAGTTTATGTCTGCCTGAAGGTGGCCAAGAATTGTGCTGATGGAAACATATCCTGGCAACACTGAAGGCTAAGCTGTGAGCATCTGTGCAGGTGGCATCCACCTGAGCTGGGCTACGAGGCCTTGGGGGAGACATAGTCTTGCTTCTGGCTGGAATCTAATGAAAGTGAGCTAATGTGAGCCTGCAGTGTGGGAGACGCAGATTTGTCTTCAAGTCATAGCTAATCACTGCAGTCTCCCTCACGCGGAATTACTTTAGAAACCTGTTACTCTGAGGCAGGATGAGAAGTGATGTGACGACTCCGTACCAGGCTAAGCCATTACCCGAAGTGTGTAGATGGCTCTTCCTGGAGCCAGTGGCTTTATTTGTTTGTTTTCTCCAGCAGTTTTGGTTTTATAAGCAATTTAATTAATGTTCCAAGAGCCATTTAAAGTCAGGTTACAGGTTCTCTGTGAGGTTTATTTCACCTTATTAATTAAGAAACCTGTCAGCAGTTGTCATATCCTCCTGTTCAGGACCATGCAGATATAGAATGGAAATTTGCTCGAACAAAGCTGTGGATGAGTTATTTTGAAGAAGGAGGTACTCTGCCTACACCCTTCAATGTCATCCCAAGCCCCAAGTCACTGTGGTACCTGATTAAATGGATATGGACGCACTTGTGCAAGAAAAAGATGAGAAGAAAGCCAGAAAGTTTTGGAACAATAGGGGTAAGAACACAGCACATTAGTATTACTTTTTTTTTAATTGTGCATTTTAAAATATTTGTGTTCCTTATTAAACATTTAAGGTCTGTAGCCTCATTGTTCTTACTGATTACATATGATGAATATCTGTAGCATGTCTACCATGACTAAGGCACTCTCTGAGTATCTGTGACTTTCTCACAAGCCCATTTCCTGCATCTGGGGCAGCCACTGCTATTTTAACAGGAGCTACCCCTTCTCCTCGGCCTTCCTTGTTCTGATCATCAAGGCTGGAGGGACTCGCACATTCTCTTTAGTACTTGGGTTTCCAGCTGCACGGTGTTTGTGTCATCACCTGCTCATCGTCTGTTTCCCCCACATTGTAAGTCCATGCGAGGTGGGCGTCTCTCCTGGTCAGCTCATATTCCTCGTGCCTATCATAGGCACCTGCAAAGAGCTTTTTATCCTTGATAAAAATTCTCATTTGAATGACTGAATGCATATTATAATTTCAATATGCTGTGCCAAATGTCAGCTGTGATCTCAGAATGTATTTAGTTAATTTCCACATGTCGATTCCACTCCCTATCACATTAGATGCCAGGAATTCGTCATCTAAAAATAATACATAGGACTGTTCAGACATGCTCCTGGCCAACTAGAAGATCATATTTCCTTTGGAAGCTTCTCTCATATTGGAAATCCAGAGTTCCATTGCTCTCTGACTTTGTTTTCTAATTTTCAAAGTTCCCACAGTGACATTTGGGGAATTAACACACTAACATTCATTAGTCACTTTGTCTCAGAGAAATTGCTTTGGAAGTATTTAAAACTGCCTTTATACTACATATTAAAATTACCAAATAACATTAGATATTTAATCAAAAAATCATTGGCTGGGTGTAGTGGCTCATGCCTGTAATCGTAGCACTCTAGGAGGCTGAGGTGGGTGGATTGCTTGAGCTCGGTAGTTCAAGACCAGACTGAACAAGAACAATCACTTGTCTTAAAAAAAAAAAAAAAAAAAAAAAAAGGCTGTGTGCTGAGGTAGGTGCCTATAATTCCAGCTACTTGGGAGGCTGAGACAAGAGGATCACTTGAGTCAAAGACTTTGGGGTTGCTGTGAGCTGTGATGTGATGCCACTCTAACCAGTGCAACAAAATGAGACTCTGTCTCAAAAAAAAATAAGAAATAAAAAATGTATATTTATTTTAATTTTATTTAACATTGTTTATGACTGCTAGTTATGCCCTAAGCAATCCTTCTCAGTTTTTAACTTTATGGCCCAGAAGGCATTGTCATCAGCCCCAAATGGAGCTTTTTCCTACTGACAGTCACATTGATTTTCCTCTAATCTCAGTTACAATTCAAATTTTAAAGAGAAATTGATTGGTAAATGAGTATTGCATACAGAGGGGAGCTTAAGAGAGGCGGTTAAATTCTTTCCTATTCACTATCACCCATGAACGAGGGTGACTACAGTTGGAGAACATGTCTAATCTTAGAAACCAAAGTGAATTTATGATAAAGCCTTATCCTGCAATCCTCATACCAATTTACAGACCTTATCACTGACCTTAGAAAGGAATGAAATCATTTTACTCCAAATGTTTGATTTGTCTGTTGAAAGATGCTAAATTCAAATTCCTAACAAAAAAAATGATTGTGGGATAAATGTAATGACTTAGGTTTAACAAGCAACTGTTGCGTGTATTCTCCCTGCCAACAACTTAGCCAGGAAGCAAAAGGGAAGCTGGGAAGCAAAGGAAGTGTGACACTGTGGTCTCCGTCCTCCAGTCCATCGATTGTAATGCGGGAAATACACCAGTTAGAACGTGTCACGTAACATACTTAACATCATAGTCATGTACAATGTGAGGACAGTGTGAGAAACAATTTTTTCCTTGAGGAAGCAGAAAGGTTTCAAGGAAATGAAACTCTGGATGACTTCCTTCTAGATCGTTCTTTGTCTCAAGATCTTATACTTAAATTTATGAGAATTTTTAACTTGATCTCTGATAAAATATTAATGGTTAATACTATCTTAATATGCTACTTCTCACAAAAGTATTTTGGTTTAAAAAGAGTTTCTGGGCCAAAAATATGCTCAGTTGCCAATATAAACTTGTCTTTCATATTTTCATTTTAGGCAGTAGCACAGGGAATCTTGGTTTTTAAGATGCCAGTACACAGCTTGGTGCCCATAGCTTAGTGAGTAGTGCGCCAGCCACATACACCAAAGGTAGTGGTTTCAAGCCTGGCCAGGGCCTGCTAAACAACAGTGACAACTGTAACCAAAAAATAGCCAGGTGTTGTGGCATGTGTCTGTAGTCCCAGCTACTCGGGAGGCTGATGCAAGAGAATAGCTTAAGCCCAAGAGTTTGAGGTTGCTGTGAGTTGTGACACCACAGCACTCTACCCAGGGTAACAAGGTAAGACTCTGTCTCAAAAGAAAAAAAAATGTCAGGAGACTTGTAAAGAAGGTAAAGGACCCTACTCCGATATTTTACAAGGATCCATTTGTACCATCAACAAAAACAATAGAAACTTATTCCAGAAATTTGACTTCTGTCCCTCCCATCCACCTTCCCCTCACTGCCAACTCGCTGGGGTAATATGCCACGGACTTTGCCCAGGTGCATAGAGGAGCTCTTGACTCATTTGGGCTTTTGTATGAAAGTAGCAAATCAATCACACCTTTCAGATGGAAAGAGCAAATGGCATAAGTTAAAGAGCTTTTGTTTTCTATATTTTACTGGTCTCAAAAAAAATCCATAAATTTCTTTCATGTCTGTATCTCTAAATGTGAATCTTCTTCAAGATGACACACAACAAGAAAATTTAAAACTAATCATGACCTCAAACCATTCCTTTCTCCTTTGCCATGTAAATTCTACTAGCTGTTGGTAATGGATATTTTGATGCTTTGGGAATTTATGCCAAGCTAAATGAATATTCCTAGTCATGTCCCTCTTTTTCACTGGGTGAGCACCAGCCTAGTCAAACTCAGTGTTATCTAAATGCACTCTAGCTTATAAAAAGACAAAAGGAAACTATGATGTTTATAATAGTAATAGCATAGTTAAATGAGAAAATAATGTCAAAAAAATTTGAGTTCGTTTTTAATTCTTTTCAATTTGGCTAATCCTCCTAATAGTTCCTTGAGTAGACATGCACAAAGGGGGTGCACAGGTATGGATCTGGTAATTAAAAGACGACATTAAAACACCAAGGACAGTCACTTGGTAAAACCCAAGCATGGCTCAGAATACAGCATCATACTCCACAGGGACCTTAGACTCTGTTCAGCTCAACCATTTCCTTTGAAAGAAAACTTCTTTACTTTTCCTGCTGTCTCAGGGTCCCTTAGGACAGAGTTGGGGACAAGCCTGGGCTTTCTGTTTCCCAGTCCATCAGCTTTCCATTGCCAGCTCTAATTTTCCTAAAAACCCCGATGAATATGTAACAATAACTTTCATGTTGTGCATTTTGTTTTTTTCCAACAGCTTTCGCAGATCCTGTCATTGTTTCCTGTTGCCTCTTAGACTCCTGTGTTCCAAAGCCTTTGTTTAATGGGCTGGTTAACCTTCTGCTATTATTCCCAACTTGCTTAAAGTTATGCCACATTTTCAAAGGAGGACAGAATTAAAGCTCAGCTGGAGGATACTCATTTCTTTGAGGCATTTTCTCTAATTGTCTCATTTGTAGCTCACTTACTGGCCCTTGTCACCGGGCCTTTGCCTGAATGTCAGCCAGGTGCTCATTCTATTCACGTTCCAGGAAGAGCCTGGGAACCCAGAGCTCCTCTGGGTTGCTACGTGGCCCCTCCCGAGAAGCCCAGTATTAGTGATCTTATCTTGCTATTTATGGCTTCCCAATAATACTGATAAAACTATCCCTGAAAACTCATTAGCTTGCCTTTTTTTTTTTCCTTATAACTTTGGACTTCTTTTAATGGGTAATTGGGAGTTCCAGGTAAATTAATCTTTCACTTGACTGCTTTATGATGAAAGCACAAATGAAGCAGAAATGCTTTATTATTGAGCAAAATATTTATGATAGGAAGCAACCCCATTATTGAGAGATGGCTTGTCTCTAGGCAATTATACAAACACCACCAAAGGAGTGGCCTACTCAGAGCACAATAATCAACATGAAGCGTGCTCTAGCTTGTGGTGTTTGATATTATTTCTTGACAAATGGTTTGCTTAACCCCACTTTACCAGCAAATGTTCTTTTTCTTTCTTTCTTTCTTTTCTTTTTTTTTTTTTTTACAGTTTTTGGCAGGGGCTAGGTTTGAACCTGCTACCTCTGGCATATGGGGCCAGCACCCTACTCCTTTGAGCCACAGGCGCCACCCTACCGGCAAATATTCTAAGAATTAAAGCCCTAGCTCTCAGACTTTATCATCAGGAATCTCTACTTCACAGACATTTCTAACTTGTAACTTTAATTAGAAATTCCTATTCAACAAATCACTGTTTCCTGAAACAAAACCAGCCTTCATGCTTGTTGCTCAAAAGGTCCAGATTCATTTAATTAACATTAAATAATGCTGATAAAATACTCACCCAAAGTATTGAGCTAAGACAAAACAGTTTTTAATGCCACAGATCTGCTTCCTAAAGGAAATGCTTGCATTTTAGAGGTCAATATGCTGAACAAGAAAAAACTAAGTCTTTCAATAAACTCATAAAAAATGAGTTTTTTAGCTTCCTTAGTTTGGGTTTCTATTCTCTATTTTCTCTCAAGCACATAGTTAGGAGAACATAGGCTGGTCTCTCTCAGGGTCACCGTGCATCAAGCAACTCTCACTTACAGATGGAATCCTGGAGCCTGACCAGGAACACAGACGTCTGCTCAGTTAAGTCATGCAAATGAATTAGGAACCAAATGAATCAGCATCAGCCATCATCATAAAGGAAGAATGCTCATGGTACAATCCTCTCAGATTTCATCTGTAGTGATTATTTGTCAAAATGTATTGTTCCCTAATGTTGATGACTCTCAGTTAAACTACAGTCATATCAGTTGAAGACCCAAAATAAGTGACAGAGTCAAAGGTCATACTCGATGGAGATTTTTTTTAAGCCAAAGTTTGAGGAGGTGCCTGGAGGTTAAAAAAAATTTTTTTTTAATTTTAATTTTAATTTTAAAAAATCCGTAACTATTTCTCTGAATGGGGAATTTGGAATTCAAGTATTTACAGGGAAGGCTTACAGAAACAAAGCAGAGGTGAGATATTATATCAGGGGTCCTCAAACTTTTTAAACAGGGGGCCAGTTCATTGTCCCTCAGACTGTTGGAGGGCCGTACTGTGGGCCCCTAGACAAGTCAGCTGCTAAGCAGGACAGGCAGTAGCCAGTAGTAGCAAAAACACAAGGCAGGCCGGATAAATAACCTAGGTGGGCTGCATGTGACCCGTGGGCTATAGTTTGAGGACACCTGTACATTCTCATGAGGCCCAGGAAATCCTCTTTTTACATAGAAAAGGTGAAATAAGGAAGCATCAATTATACAGGTGTCTCAGGGAAGGTGGAAGAATGTTTGATCTTGTCTTGTCTCTATTTTGCATCTGGGAAGATAAACTTGTAGTCAATATTTATTAGTGTGGAATTGAACAAAATTTTTTTCAGTGCATGTCTCAAACTCCTAGGTCCAAGCAATTCTACTGCCTCAGCCTCCTAAATAGCTAGGACTACAGGCATTCACCACAATGCCCAGCTAAATATTTTCTATTTTTTGTAGAGATGGGGTCTTGCTCTTGCTGGGGCTGATCTCAAACTCCTGAGCTCAAGGGACCCTCCCAACTTGGCCTCCCAGAGTGCCAGGCCTAAACAAAATTTAGTTTGGAGAGCTAGGCTTAGCCTGCACACCCATAGTTGCATTTGCATGTTCTGGTTTATGAGAGGCCAGCATGAAATTTCCGTATAAATGATCTGTGGGGACAGTGCTTTGTAGAGACTGAAGGCCTTTTACCTTTTCTTAGGGATCTGGCAGATGCCTAATATTAGTAACAGTCATTCATTTGGACCGGGGTGTTGGGTGACTCTGCTTCCAGGGTCAACCTTCCCTTTTGTGTAAAGAGTTGGAGGGAGGGCAGTGTCTTGAGTGTTTTATTTTTCTTAACATAGTATTCATCCATGACTGTCTCTGGGTCCTTAAATTACTGCTTTAAGATTTATTTGCTGCCAGGGTCACGAGGTATAGGAATTAATTGTTTGACATTGTTTATATTTCAAGAGTGAGGTCCTGAGTATTTGACTGGACAATACAACGTTCAGACATTTCACGTCACTTAATTTTATGTTTAGAAAGTATGTTTATAAAGAACAATATGTAGAGGCATGCATAAGGATAAACAAAGTGTGTTTGTAGGATACAAGATGTAGATTCATTTGTAACGGAGCCAGACTCTAATTTTTTGAAAAGGAATCACATCCTGGACCTGCCTCTTGCATTTTTACTTTTTGTAAAGGAGAAGAACACAGCAAGCTACATCCCTTAAGGAGTTCACTGAGCAAAGCAAAGGCTAAAAAGTATAATTTATGGGCTTAAAATCAGTGATCGACAAAGACCAGAGTGGAAGTGGTCAGGAACCAGCTACATGAAGTGAGCCT
Organism: Galagoides demidoff; assembly: GCA_963574575.1. Lineage (NCBI taxonomy): Eukaryota > Metazoa > Chordata > Mammalia > Primates > Galagidae > Galagoides > Galagoides demidoff. Next base: position 14,919 of record CAUYQV010127109.1, read on the forward strand.
GACGTTCCACACAGCAGATGTGGAGAGAATTGCAGCTACAGAGAGAGGAACTGACAGCCGACTCCCCAGAGCCTTCTCTTTTGCAGCCACAAAACCCTCCTTGCTCTAAAGGGACCTGACACTTGTATTGAAATCCTGGAGTCTCCTTGCAGCACCAGAGCTTCCTCACTAGTTGTCTTTTCCTTTATCATTAGTTCTGTGATCTAAATACTGCCAGTGTCTTATCCTAACAAATCAGGAGGAACCTGGGAACTCTAGCCGTGTTAACGTGGCACACAGGTTTGCTCTTCACTCCTGCCTTAAACGCAGCTCTGCTGAGGAACCTTCCACGCAGTCTCCTTACTGCTGATAAAATTTACAAAGAAAAGGGCCAATTTAAAGTGCACTTTATTTTTCAAAATATTTTTCCTTGACATCCAGTTTAAAAAAGGAAGGTCCTTGATTGATCATGTGGTGCATTTTTCCTGTCCCAGACCCAGCTGACAACCAATCTAATTTTTTCAAAAAATAACTGCAAAATGCAGCTCCAGAAATTTCCTAGTAACATTGTCCATGTGAGCTCATTCACTGAGAAGTTCTTTAATCCCAATGTAGGTCACCACTGCAATAATTCTACCTAAATTATTACTTTTAATACAAGTAGTGAACATGTAGTCATTGAAGATTATTTTTGTCAACATGTGAATGGCTTGAAAGAAAACTAAATGCCCATTATCCACCCAGATACTTTTTAATGAAATGGCCTTTATTATATTACTTTTATAATGCTGACTGGTCAGTTCTCCTTGACACATTACTGGTCATTTTCAGTAATAATTATAACATACAATGTCTTCTCTTATGCTAATGAATCCCTCTGAAGCTCAGCTGATCCCCAAAAAAAGATTACAAACATCCTAGATATCACTGATGGTGGTTCCATTATATAATATCTAATGGTGTCGCTAATCTCCAGAAATTATTCTTATTCTTAAGGTGAACAGTACATACGTTATAGGGGAAATTTTGTGCTCACACCCATAAAAGATAGACCTAAGTCCTAATTCCCTGTACTTTAAAATGTAACCTTGTTTGGGAAAAAAGGGTCATTTCAGGGAAATGAAGGGAAAGCAGTTACAATGAGGTCATGCTGGACTAGGGGCCGTATATAAATGTGGCCATGTGAAGACACAGAGACACAAGAGGAACACCATGTGGTGATGAAGGCAGAGATTCGAGGTGTACAACTGCAAGCCAAAGAAGGGAGGGATGGATAGCCACTACCAGAGGCTAGAAAATGTGCTTCTCCCTCCTAACTGTTGCCAGGTGACTACTTTCATCACTTGTCACTCAACTAGTCAAAACCCCAGGTGCCTGATAAACACTGAATTCATGGTGCCATCTGGGATTCCACATAAAGAACCACCTAGTCCCTGTTTCCCCAGTGGCAGAGACATTGCAGCTGTATGCAGGAAGTCCCCACGTCACTCACTTTCTAGCCCCAGCATATGTGGTCACCCTAATCCAATCTTCCAGAAGCCCTGTGCATCTCTGCCTGTCAAAATCCCATAATTCCTTCCTGGCCAATCTACTACCTTGCTCCCCAGATGAAAGCTGTAATGGATTCTTTCCCCAGCACAAGATCACCACTTCCTCTCGTACATCGATAACACTCTCACAGCCTGAGCCGGGTTTCCACAGTGCTTCACCTTCACTGTGGGCTTTCACGTCATTGGCATTTTACCTGGGAAACTAAGTGGCATAAAGACAAAAGCATCTTACTCATGTCTGATTTCCTACAGCCCACTGCTACGTACATGTAGCCACCTGTTAACAATAAAATTATGTTAAATTGGCCCTATAAACTAAGATCCATGGTATAGAATCTCACAAAGGAGAATTCAAGGTCATAGCAAAAATTTAATGTCATGCAGAAATCTTCATAAAAAAACTTTTAAGTTTCCATACAAGATGACTGCCTATAGAATTTGTGTCACATCTGCCCAAATTTACCAGAACCAGCCCCTTACTCTATTACTTACCTGCCAATTTCCTGCCTCTAAAGTTCTCTACTGCCAAGTGTAAAGACATTCAACTATTTAGTAAAGGAAATGCTCTGTGCACAGCATGAATGCCGTGAATATCATGCCAAGAGACACGACTCCATCTAGGCACATTCTTTTTTGTTTCTTAGAGGTCATCATAATATGTGCCACACTATATACAAGTATTTTTAAAAATGTATTAAATCATTCATCAAAAGGGAAAAAAGTGGAAGGAGTACAAGAGCTGACAATAGTTTGCAACAGATGCTCTTATTTAATCTTCAAAAATATTCTGTGATTTTATCTTCACCCAGAAAACTAAAAATTGAGGAAGAGGGAGGGCATCAAAGATAAACTCTCTAACCAGGATTAGTGAACTTCTTATCAAACCTGGGTCTGATTTTTAGGTCCGTGTTCTTAATGTTGTAATGTACCACTTCCCAGAAAGTAAGAAAATATAAACAGGCAAGAATAATGTAATGGCCACTGAAACGAGAACCTATTGAATCTCTGCTTCGCCAGCGAAGCCACGAGATTAAATAGACAAGGGAAAGATGAGCTACAGAACTGACTGTTTGGTTGGACACATTGCATTCATTTTTGGGCTTGATATTCGGAAGATGGTTAACTTCATCCATTCCTATTTTCATAGATGGGATTTTAAAGTTCAGTTGCCTGGTATAATTTCACAAGACTAAAATTAGTTTTGTAGTATTACCATGTAGATGTGGAAAGTAATCAGCTGGCAAGACAACTTAGCCTTAAACCTGGGGTCTGGAAACTAACTCCTGAAAGTAATCATAGCAGAATTATTATTTAAAATGTGGTCTTTGACTTTTTTTATATTTGTATTAAAATTTTGAACTTTGAGTATGAGTAAGGTTCTAGTGAAGCAAAACAGTTTATACTCATTTAATACTAAAATGTATCCTGATAACTTTTTCTCATTACTCATGGTATTCTGGTTCTGTTGTCCTTAGTTTTGTGTTAAAGAAACTAAATTGGGACTTTTAACTGTTCTCTGCTAGAAAAATTTTTATTAAATTTTAGAAAGATTCTAAAACAGAATAGTGAAATTCCACAGCACCCCAAAATAATAATAAATAAGTAGACTAAATTGTTTTATATAAAATTAAGAGTTTCTATCTACTTAATCACAGAAAACATATTATTATATAATACTTAAATTGATGTATAGCTTAATTTAGTATTTTTGTTTACTTTTAGTAAATTTAAGGAGATCTGAGGATTATTTTTCCTCTCATGGCACTTTCAGACTTGGATTTCAGCTAAACTGTGTCTCAAAAGGAGTCAGACATCTCCATCTGGTGGCCCAATCACAAAATTTCTCAGCTATACTTTTTTTCAAGATACTTTTATTTTGTATTGTTTCAAATTTCCTAGTTTTTAAAATTAATCCTCAACCATATTGAAATTGTTTTCTTAAAATTCATTTCTTATGCAAAAGTGAATAGTATTTAGAATGATCAGTTTCATCTGTTCCTACAAGTCACTACTAATCATGAATTCATTCTACGGCCAGTGGAAACAGAATGTTCCTAATTCTCTGAAGTGAAAAAAAAAAAAGTTGCTTTCAAATTTTTAAAAATATGTTACAGTGGTACCTGTACTGCTCTTCAAAACTCTATTTTATCAGCCTATGATTAATACTTATTAAGGAACAAGATCAAAAGCTTACTTAAACCAAAGATATGTTATCCCTTTTTCTTTCTTAAAATTTACCAAATTAACTTCTTTATCAAAGACATATTCTTTATGTTAGATTATTTTGGCCAATTCTGTTTTTTACCAATCAATAATGATTGATGTTTATTCAACATGAATAAATTGGGATATGTACTTTTTCCTAATATTTTTAGAATACTCATGAAATCTGCAACTATATAATTTTTGGGTCATTTGTTACTTAACTTAATTCATGATGGACTTTCTTTAGATGGTTAAACAACCATTCTCCATTCTATTCTCTCTCCATTCTATACTCCAAAATCACTGCTCTGTGCTAGCTCTACCTCTGCTCCCAAACCATCTGGTCTCTTCAAAATGTGAACTGGGACTCACATTTATTTTTTTAAAAAGTGGTAAGTTAATAAACGCTAAGTTTGAACAGAATCCTTTACTTATTCATTTACTTGTTTATTTTGTTCAATCCAGCCATCTAACTAGAACCAGAATCCCGTCTCACTGCACGTGTGATTAAAATTAATGTTGAAGAGTTCAAATCGGGTTTCTGTTGCTATGTCAATATTATGAAGACTTAATTTTTGCTTAATATATCTTATATTTGATATGTCTTAGCATCAGTTCAAGCGATTTGGGGTGTGTATCAACTGTGATTAATTCTCCATCACTGTCTATCCTGTATGAGAACATGTCCATCATTGTTAATTTATCGTGTGTTTTAAATATCACATAGATCGTATAGTTACACCTTGTTCTGTGTTTTCTCTCATTCTTTTGATTCACGTGAAGCACTCTATAGCCATTATTCCTGGCCTAGTAAAACTCTCACTTTGGGGAAATGAAAATAAAAACATTCTTAATTTAAAAAATTTTTCACAATGACAATATAGCAATGTAACCAAAAAGGAAATGTCCCTTGCTTTTCAGAGGCGAGCTGCTGATAATTTGCGGAGACATCACCAATATCAAGTAAGTTTTCCATCTATTATATCTTTATATTTACATTAAAATAAAATAAAGACCCCCTTCAAAACTGACTGACTCAGCAGAGAAGTTGTGTTTATGCATTGAATATCAATACTCTGTTCTAAAATACCCCAGGAAGTTATGAGGAACCTGGTGAAGCGCTATGTTGCTGCAATGATTAGAGATGCTAAAACTGAAGAGGGCCTGACCGAGGAGAACTTTAAGGTAACTTTTTTCATCGTCATCACAATGACAAGCAGATTCTGCAGAATGTGGAACCAGATACAGCACACTAAAAGTCAGAAATGGATTATCTTGTGCATTTCTGACTCTTAATGTGCCGTATTTCCGCTTGAACATTTTACTTGTAGGGTTATCCTTAATGGAAATTTGAGATGTTTGCAAAAATAACAACTAGTTAATGTAATATAAGCCTTTTAAACAAAAATCAGCAATAGAAACTCAGCCAAGTGTTCTAGGAAACCTGCACCTTATAATTTTAAAATTAAAACCTATCAAATTATAAAAACAAATAAGAAATAGCAAGTGTTGAAATTTCTTCTCAAAATCATTTTCAAACATACAGAGAAAATCCTGGTGCCTCATGGCCTTCTGACTCACTGATCCCAGGAACACAATACAGAGTGAGCTTTAATTTTGGAACTTTCAGCTTAATTTCTAAATCAAAGATTTTTAGTACCTATCACACTAACAAAAATCATCTGTGTATTCTCCTACACTTTGGTAGCAGGGAATTAAAGGTTTTAGAGTAATTTTAACTCATACTTAGGAACTTTTTCCTTGAGATTTTTTAAAATTCTGTAAGAGGAAATAGGTACAATGAAATACAATATGCTTGCATCAAGTGTTTAAAATGCTTTTGGTATTTAGCATGAGTATTTAGAGATTTTGAAAGAGTGATTTAAATCATTAAGATTTTATAGGCAAAAAAACCACATACATTTTCTTTAAAAATTTATAGGAGGCCTTTAATAGATATAAAAAGCAGCAAGTTTGAGCAAAAGAATCAAGTAGAGCTCAATGCTCAATTAGGTAAGAAGACAAATAAATTACAAAACTAAAAGGACAAATTAAAAATTGGGAGCCAAGATATTCTTTGCAGCCACAAAATTTAAATTTTGAAGTTAAATGATGCATTTGGGAGACAAATACATTGCAGTCAGGAGGCCACCAGGAAGGCTCCCCCATCAGGTTAAGGGTGGGGATTCAGTTACCCGATTAAACAAGGAGAAGGGTAAACCAAGTCATAGGATGCAGAGGCTGACCCAGATGTTGGAGTAATGGTCACCTTTATTGAACATAAATTGAATAGTAATTAAAATTGAAATTGAAAGTCACTGACAACTCTTAGGTAGACTCTACTTGAAGTATTTTGTTTTAGATATCCCTTTGGACAAAAGAATCTTACAAAATACATTCCTGAGAAGAATGAGATGAGTTGACTGAGATGAATACTTACAGCAAGTACTTAAAACTATATTCCCAAAGAAACCCAATAGACTCAACTATACACTGGTGGCAAAGATAACTCTTCCTGTTTCTTTGTACATTAACATTAGGAAATGTCCTTGTTGCTGTAAAATGCCAGTAGGGAAATTAACAGACATCAAAGTAACACCAAGTGTCAGTAAGAAAACTGGGAATTCTAAGTAGAATCCCAGAGGAGTAGAATTCTAACCCCCATGTGAAACGAGAAAATGATGTCCCCTAACGTCTATTAGTTTAAGTCACTACCTAATTTGTCTTTTCAAATTTCATTTAGGAACTAAAGCAAGACATTTCTAGTTTCCGCTTTGAAGTTCTGGGACTGCTGAGAGGAAGCAAGCTCTCTGCAATCCCGGCCGCCAGCGCCGCGGAGGAGCCCTGCAGCTCCGCGGACCCCGACGGCAGGAGCGACGACGAGGGGCCTAGCAAGGACAAGAAAAAGAATTTCAGCCTTTTCGATTTGACCACTCTGATCCACCCGAGATCAGCAGCAATTGCCTCCGAGAGACACAACATAAGCAACGGCTCCGCCCTGGTGGCACAGGAGCCGCCCAGAGAGAGGCAGAGAAAAGTCAACTTTGTGACCGACATCAAAAACTTCGGATTATTTCACAGACGGTCAAAACAAAGTGCTGCTGAGCAAAACGCAAACCAGATCTTCTCTGTTTCAGAAGAAGTTGCTCGTCGGCAGGCGGCAGGACCCCCCGAGAGAAGCATCCCCCTGGAGCCCCGCGCGCTGGCTTCGCGGGGCGGCCCGAGCCTCCCCGGCCTCGGCGAGCAGTGCGTGCTGGTCGACCGCCGCGAGCGGGCCACGGACGCGCCGGGGGGCCGGGGCGCGCGCTCCTTCGACTCGGAGAAGGTGGTGGTGGAGGACACCGTGCCCATCATTCCGAAGGAGAAGCACACCAAGGAGGAGGACTCCAGCACGGACTATGATGGGAGCCTCCCGGACACAGTCACCCACGACGATTACGTGACAACCAGGTTGTGACACTTGAAGGAGGAAACGTTTACCACACACGTCTGTATTTCCCATTGTGCTCCGGGTTGGGGGAAAACGTTTAAAATTAAATTAGCAAACGCTAACGTACAGTTTATAGTATTTATCACCTGTGGCGTATTCACCTGTACAACATTGATATTAGGCAAAGGCGGTTGGAAACCTGGTGTTTTGTAGCCTGCTTTTGCTGTCAAATTTGTTTTACAGTTGTTTTTGTTAACCAATGAACGCACCTTGTATTCTTGTACTGTTGCAATAACCCACAGAAAATTTTTAGCTATCTTTTTCAATTAAAACCAATGCAATTTATTACATGTGGTAGTTGATTCCTGTAATAGATATTTTTATATGCAAAAAGCAATGTAGCTGAAATAGTAGAGCTTTTCCTATTTTTTAGGGTCTCTAGAGATGGTTATTCACCAGGACTTTTCACCCCGTTTTACAGCTTGACTGTAAGACACAAAATTACCAAATTATTTCTGAAGAACATGTAAATAATTACAGAACACAACTAAAGCAAGCAAGCCTTCTTCTCATGGAGTCATAATCAAACCCACCTTTCATATGATAGTGGGGTGTACTTTGTAGACATTTGGGTTATCCCACTGTTTCAGTAAGTAAAAGAAATTGTTTCTCTTAATAAATTATGATGATTACTGATTTTAATGACATTTTGTCAGAAGAACTTGTGTCTCCAATTTTTCTAAAAAAATAAATTATCTGTTTACCAGGTTCAGCTGCTTATCAGTATAAATGAGTCTTTATAAATAACCAAATTTTAAAAAACTGTGGCCTAGTTCTCAGATACAGAAAAGAATAACAATAAATTATAATAATTTAAGCACCTTAAACAAGTAAGATGATTGCATACTCAATAATACCCAGATGGAACTGAATTCATTCTTACAACCTAGATCTAAGCAAAGTTCAATTCCAATATTTTCAATCAGCACAATACTGTTGTCAACTCAAAAGACACATAAAGACCTAATAATTTCCTCTTCTTTTCACCGGTGACTGGTATACGTTTCTTGAAAATTAAAATCATTCAAACATTATTATTAATTTTTTTTAGTAGGTAGAGATAGATACTTTCCCCTATAGAGACAACATTCTTAATTCTTTCTTCTATTGCTTGCAAGGTAATTTAGCTTATATATAAAATCACTCACCGAACTATTAAAAGGAAAGTGTTTACAACTGCTGTTAAAAAAAAAAAGTACTAGAAACTTATTAAAGTTTAAGTTATATTACTTGTGTCTATTTAAACCACCATGGAACATGGTCACCTCATGCCATGAGCATTTAGTTCAAAGGAATAGAAAAATGCTAAGTTCATTGTACTTCAGAAGTTACCTCTGTGGAATAGAGAAATCATATGTGGATTTGCATTGCCCTAAAACTAGAATAATGTTATAAAACTCAGTTTCTGATTCCCACACATCACAAAGAGTAATAGCAATAGCAATGCCAGCCACTCTTCTTGCTCCATCCACGTTATCACATAAAGGCACTTCTCCAACAAATTTGTGAAGTATCTGCTGTCCTTAGCCCCATTTTACAGATGAGGAAATTGAGATGAGCTTGTATCTGGTTAAGGTAATGCAGTTGGTGACGGAGCTGTGCTCTGTGCTTGAGGGCCATGGCCTTGACCACTGCACTGGATCCCTTTCAGAACATAAACAGAGGAGGCAAAGGAATGTGCATGGATTAGGCTGTTGGCCACTTCAGAAATCCTACCCTTTGAGAGAATTTGAGTTTTGATAAGCACCCTAAGTGTCTCTTTTTGTAAAGCAAGAGAAATGTGCAAAATTTAAAAAATATACTATGTGGTAGAACCTCTTTGAGTTGCCCACCCAAGGGAAGGTACTGGTCAACATACAGAGGGGGTCACCATAAGGAACTAGGCATGTGGTATATGTCCGATTTGTGAAAATTAGGTCAACTCAAGGAGGGGGTCAATGTAGGGAGATGGATCCGCTATGGAGGGTCTACTGTATTTTTAACTAAATGCATATCATAGACATTAGTAGATTTAAAAATATATTCGGTATAAGGGCTCAGAATTCAACTTGAAATATTAAATTTTAGTTACCAGGAAAGCAAGAGACACTGAGACTATGCTCATCCCTAAATTTTGTTTTGTCCTGGGAATTTAGGATAACCTGCCTGTGTAGGTTTGGAGAAACACAAGCCTAATGAATGTACTTAATGCTTCAAGAATACCTTTATCTCAAGTATATAAGGACTCAGACTAAACCCTGGGGTTGCTGAAATGCCCAGTTTTTCTTAGTCAGACACATAGTGGTGGAGGAAGTATAGGCCTATTATTAATATCTGGGATATTTTCCACTGATATTTTTTGTCTGTTTTGTGCATTGTGTGTTATTTTTCCCCAAAGTAATGACCCTATACATCACCATTTTATTTACTTTACTAGAATTCAATTTCAAATTCCCTCTATTCCTTCAAAAAACACCAACAACAATTAAAACAACAAAACCTTTTTTCCCCAGCAGTTTATTCATTTTGGGGTTAGAGTGTTGACATTCTACGGAAACACAGTGACGATAAAGGGATTTATTTGAAACAGGGAATACCCTCTTTTTGGGAGTCCTGGAAATGATAATTCTAGCAACCCTCAGATGTTTGAAGAAGCAGAGGGAATTTGAAATTGGTATGGCAAATGTATTTATGAGTATGAACAAAATATTGGATATGGTCCATACTAGACTTGAATATTATTCTGAATAAGTAGTGATATTATGTAGCCTTGATGAAGATGAACAGTAAGGGATATAATAAGAAAACATAAAACAACAGCAGGATTGCAAGCTAAGGGATAATTTTTTTTTTAAGGTCTTCAAATAATTTGGAGTTTCTTTCCATTTCTAGCCTTATTTCTATCCACAGAAATTTCTAGAAAATACTAAAGAGAGGTTTGGAATCACCTTCCTCATACACAAATAATGTTTCTTGGTTTTTATGCCTTCTTAAAATCTATTTTTTTCCTTTTTGTTTTAATTTTTTGGCTGAATTGAGAAGAGGAGCATCTTGAAAATTCAGTTTAACTTCAATAGGCAAGAGGTAAAATTCACAATACTTCATTTATTACAAGTATATTTAGGAAGTCCTGTTGACAAGAAACTATGATATGAAGATGCACTATGTGTGGTAAATGTTTTCCTTAAAATTTATGTGTAAATTAATCTATACTAACTTCAGTAGGGTAAAAAAGAAAGGTATTTGTAAGATGATAAGTAATTTTTCAAAGTTCTTATTCTACCCAAAACACATCTGTTTTCGTAAGTTGAACATTTGTATAACTAATTTTCTTAAATTCAATATTTTATTTACTGGTGGGCCATTAAAATAGGGCAAAAAATGCAGAAACACACTTTCTTACCCTGACATGCTCTAAAGAGCAAATGAACTGATAAAAAGTCAAGGGTTGTAAATTTATCAGGCTATTCTCGAAGCAAAACCAACTGTCCAGCAAGTAGGGGGGGGAACTGGGTAACAAAGGTATACCTACATATGTATCTCTAACATTCAATAATCCTTAATAATCCTAAGATTTAGCTGAGTCAATGTCCAGTGCCAGGCTCTGCAGAGCAGAGCAGCCATAAAGTGCTCAGATCTTTCCGTTCTTACACATTGACCTTGTAGCCGTCTTCTGTAGTCTGGACACCTGCCTTCCACGCAGTGCCCTTAAAACTCAGCCTAGTAAAAACCATCCACTGTGGTTCTGTAAATATATTTACAATGACTCAAATTTATAATATATATTACCATTCTGAAAATTAGTCCTTCAGCTTAGCTTTATCCTATTTTTTTTCTTTTCTTATATTCTCCAAAATTCAGACCTATCAGTAACTACAGGATTTAAAAATTTAATATCTCTAGTAATTTCCTTAGATTCAACTTTAAAATGTTATCCTAATGATTTTACAAAGTATTATAATGCATTTTATTTATATAATGCAGTCAATGACTTATTTTATTTAAATTTTAGAACTGTGTTCAATAAGCTCACTATAGATAACTGAGGAAACTGAAAGCTCAACAGATTTCTGAAAATTATCCCAGTTTACCCGGCTGGTTGGTAGCTAACTTGGAGCTTGAACAAATAACTCTTCTCTAGATATCTGAATGAGCAATGATGTCATAGAGGCCTTGACTACTGAATTTTTATTTAGGGAAAATTTTGTCTGCTTGGCCCTCTCCTGAAGCAGAAGGATAGTTACAGTTGTCCAATCTTTCTGTGGTTAAAATCCGGTATTAATATTATATTGCATTTTGTTTCCCCATAGAGTGTGTCAATAAATTATTTTCATAGCTGGTTTCTCACTGTTTTTGGAAAAAACACTGTTGGTTTCCACAGCAAGTGTAGATTTTGTGATCATTCCATATGTATGCTGCTAATGTAGTAAATGGTATTAAACCTTCCCCATTGAAAAATAATAGAGCTGGACCACATAGAGCTGAACTAAAATTTAAACCGTGGAACCAGCCATGCCATCACTGAGTATCAAAGAGTGATCAAACTTACTTCTCTGTAAGTGAAATTCACCAGCAACAAAACCACCAGTATCCTCCAAAGCTGCACTGTCTAGTTAGGTGGCTACTGTGTGCACAGAGTAAAGATGTGCTGTAAACACAGCCCAAGTTTCCAAGATTTAGTGTGAAAATAAAAGAAATTAGCCCATTAATGCTTTATGTTGGTTACACATTGAAATGATGCTATTTTGGGTGTATTGAGTTAAAATATACTACTTACATGAGTTTTATGTTTGTTTTTACCTTCTCAAAGTGGCTACTCAGAAAATGAAAAAAAAAATATGTGACTTGTACTTGTATTAGAACTTTCAATACCTTTCCCTTGGACAGTGCTGCCCTGGGACACTTGTATTTGTTTCACCCAATTCGTGTGTTTTTATTATTTGAACTACATAGGTAGAACTTACGCACTGAAGTGCTCAAAAATGATGCATGTGACTCTGCTACTATCTTCAGTCTCTGCTTGATTTCGAATCTCCTGATAATATCCCTGCTCATAATTTTTCTGGTTTTCCATGATTTCCCTCTGCCTTTATAAATATGTTAGTATATAATATTAATTTTTATCGAGAATTAGATCATACTATAACTATAATTCAGTAACTTTTTTTTTCACCTAGCAGTGTATCATGGAAACCTTTTCAAAATTAATACAGCAGAGCCGTTGGAATCTATTCAAAGAAACTCCTTCACGAGTTATTTTACCTAATGAAGTATCATCACATGCTATTTTTCAGACCACTATGAAAAATCTACTTATTGAAGAAAGCACACAATTTTTAAGTGATGAGGAATACCTGACAGAAATCAAGGTGGTTCTGAAAGGCAAGTATTCTCATTTCTTGCCTCTGTTTACAATTCTGTAGGGCTCTCCCTGTCTCTGCCATGAAGTGCTGATTCTATAGCATGACCTGGACAAAGAGGCCCCAGTTTAGTCCTGGCATCATTTCTTAATGTCATTGCCACTCATACTAAATGTTAGCCATTCTCAACTTTTAGGCATCGGAGACTTAATATTGCTCTTTCCCCCATTTGTAAACAAGAATTTTTAATCCAAGATTTTAATTAATTTCAATAGAATTTTTGGTTTCCTTGATGTTTACTCTCTTCACTAGATTTCTTTTTTCTTTTTCTTTTTTTTTTTTTTTTTTTGAGACAGAGCCTCAAGCTGTTCCCCTGGATAGAGTGTCATGGCTTCACTGCTCACAGCAACCTCCAACTCCTGGGCTGAAGCAAGTCTCCTGCCTCAGCCTCCCAAGTAGCTGAGACCACAGGTGCCCGCCACAGCGCTCAGCTATTTTTTTTGTTGTTGTTGTTGCAGCCATCAGTGTTGTTTGGCGGGCCCAGCTGGATTCAAACCCACCACCTTAGGTGTGTGTGGCTGGCGCCTTAGCCACTTGAGCCACAGGCGCCAAGCCGATTTCTTTTTTCTTATAGATGATCTTTTTTTCCTGAACCTACAGATAACGAGCCAGGTTTTTCCCCTG
>CAUYQV010127116.1:0-34757 GCA_963574575.1 Galagoides demidoff
ATCTTCATTATCATTATGTTCTAAAAATTTGGTAATTTCCTTCTTGATCTCATCTTTGACCCATCTATCATTCAACATAAGGTTATTTAGCTTCCATGTTTTTGTACGAGACTGCAAATTCCTGTTGTTACTGAGTTCAACCAAAAATATATTTTATACAGTATTAGTGAATTACTTATTTCTTATAAATAGCATATAATTTGCTTTTTAAAAATTAATAAACTTTATTTTTTTGAGAGCAGTTTTAGATCACAGCAGAATTGAACAGAAAATCCATAGAGTTCTCATATACCCCCTGCGCCCTACCCACCCCCCTTTCTTTCCTACTAGCAACATTCTTCATTAGGGTGGTACATTTCTTAACAATCAGTGAACCTACATTAATACGTTATCACCCAAATAAATTCTGTATTTGTAGTACGGGTTCATTCTTAATAAACATTGCATGGGCTTTGACAGATATATAACTAATATTTAAAAGAATCATGTCTGAAAAATCTTTCTTTCATTGGAACATTTTTTCCATTTACTAAAAATAGGAAAAATTAGCTGGGCATTGTGATGGGTTCCCGTAGGCCCTGCTACTTGGGAGACCAAGGCAGGTGGAGAGTTTGAGGTTGCTATGAGCTAGGCTGATGCCACAGCATGCTAGCTTGGGCAACAGAGTGATACTGTCTCAGTCAGTCAATCATTTTTTTTCAAATGTCAAGTGTAAAAAATTGATCATAAAGCAAGTCTCAGCAGACTTCACAGGATTGGGAAAATTTGCAGTAGAGTGGTTTCTTCTTTAGCTGTTTGGTAGAACTCCTGGGCAATAATGACTGGAATTACTACAGTGATTTTTGACTACCATGGAATTACCTGGAAATCTGTAACAAAAAGAGTGGGGAAGTCTCAAAAGAAATGAGTGCTATTGAAAGTGGTACCTAGCCAAATTTGTAAGCTATTTTTAAAAAGTGTCTAGAGGGAAATTTATAGCCTTGGTTACATATATGAGAAAAGAAGAAAAATTAAAACTTTATAAATTAAGCATATATTTCAAGAAGTTGGAAGACGAGCAAGAGAATTAACAAAAGAAGGAAAAGAATAGAGTAGAAATAGGAAGAGAAGAGTAGAAATTAGGGGCCAGGCACAGTGGAATGGATTGTCTGAGCTTGCAGGTTAGAGACCAGCCTGAGCCAGAGTGAGATCTCGTCTCTAAAAATAACCAGGCATTGAGGTGGATGCCTGTAGTACCAGCTATGTAGGAGTCTGAGGCAAGATAATCACTTGAGCCCAAGAGTTTGAGGTTGCTGTGAGCTATGACACTACAGCACTCTATTGGACTGACAAAGTTAGACTGTCACCAAAATAAAAAAGACTAGAAAGAAGTATTAACTCATATAGGAAACATATGTATTAATAACAAGTAGTAACGTAATTTGGTAAAAAAAAAAAAATCAAAGTTATTAAAATGGCTCTTAAATTTAAAAAAAAAGGAAACATATGTAAACGTAGAATCAACCAATTAAAAAAATTAGTCTAAATGTTTGTTCATTAGTTTAAATGAAATCGATGCAACTGATTTTATGAAAAGACAGAGCTAGTACCAAGAATGAAAAAAGGATATTACTATTGAGTTTGTAAATATTTAAAGGAAAACAACATATTATAAAATGGTATAAATTTGAAATTTTTATGAAATTAACAGATTTCTAGAAATCTGAAAATATAGCTGAACCAAGCTGAGACCAGAAGAAAGAAAATCCAAATAGTTCAGTAACTATTAAATCTGTCTTCTAGGTCACCTCAGAATTTAGGAAAAAAAATAGACAAAAAAAAAAAAAAGAAATCTGTAATTTAACCATTTGATCCAGGTGACTTCATCTAAGATTTCTATCAACCATTTAAAGAATAAATAGTGCCAGTCTTTTATAAACTTTGCTGAAGAACAGAAAAGGTGGAAATACTTCCAACTGATGCTAAAACTTAACAGTGACTGTACAAGAAGGAAAGTTATAGGTAAATCTCACTCGTGAAAATAAATGCACATGTCTTAATAGCAATATAAACACAACATATGATATATAAAAATGATAATTTATCAATACTAAGTTAAGTTTATTTTGGATATGTGAGGTTGACTTAAGATTGAAAAACCAGGCTTGGCGCCTGTGGCTCAAGTGGCTAAGGTGCCAGCCACATACACCTAAGGTGGAAGGTTCAAATCCAGCCCGGGCCCGCCAAACACCAATGACGGCTGCAACCAAAAAGAAATAGCCAGGTGGCTCGGCGCCTGTGGCTCAATTGGCTAAGGCGCCAGCCACGTACACCTAAGGTGGTGGGTTCAAATCCCCAGCCCAGGCCCGCCAAACAACAATGATGGCTGCAACCAAAAAATGGCCGGGCGTTGTGGCAGGCGCCTGTGGTCCCAGCTACTTGGGAGGCTGAGGCAGGAGACTCGCTTGAGCCCAAGAGTTGGAGCTTGCTGTGGGCTGTGATGCCATGGCACTCTACCCAGGGGGACAGCTTGAGGCTCTTTCTCAAAAAAAAAAAAAAAAAAAGATTGAAAAACCAGACTAGGCATGGTAGCTCACACCTGGAATTTAGCACTTTGGGAGGGTGAGGTGGGAGGATTCCTAGACATCTCCATTGATATTTTCTGCTGAGAAAATTGGAGGGATCTGTCAGACACATGCTTTATCTCTTCAAAGACTTTTTTATTTGACTGAATATTCTGACATTTTAATTTTCCTACAGTATTAGCAAAAGGTTGTCAAGCCACACACATATCCCCCCTTTTAAGAATTAGCTTTCTTGATAGTACATCTCACTTTTAGCATGTTTTGCACTCTGAATAGGATGAGTTTCTGAAACCATCAAGTCTTCATTTCTTTTTATTCGTTTCTTTCCTTATCTCTTTCTCCCATGTTTTACTGTATTTATTTGTTTTTTATTTTTTCTTAGACAGAATCTCACTTTGTAGCCCTCTGTAGAGTGCTGTGGCATCAGAGCTCACAGTAGCCTCAAACTTGGGCTCAAGCCATTCTCTTGTCTCAGCCTCCTGAGTAACTGGCTATTTTTATTTTTTATTAGATGCTGGCTATTTTTATTTTTTCTTTTTTCATAGAGAAGGGGTTCACTCTAGCTCAGTCTGGTCTTGAACCTGTGAGCTCAAGCAATCCACCCGCCTCAGCCTCCCAGAGTGCTAGGATTATAGGCATGAGCCACTGTGCCCAGCCCACTCTCATGTTTTACTATAAACAGCAAGAAGAAACCAGGCTATTTCTTCAGTAGTTTGCTTGGAAATCTGCTAAACCATGTATCTTAAGTTCATTGCTTACAGGTTTGGCTTTCCATGCAAGTGGAGGATACAGTCCTGTTAATCTTAACTGCTATAATAACAAAGATCCCCTTTCCTCCAGTTTCTAATAATGTGTTTCTTACTTCCTCTGAGGCTTCTCTTAATAGTGTTTGTATCTAATATCTGCTCCTACAAACAGACTCTTCATAACAATTTGGGTATTCTCTAATGTGACAGATGCTTTCTCCACTGTGATCTTAGATGGAATTCCTTCTCAGTCTTCACTGGCAGAGTTGTTAACACCCATATTTCTGCTAGCAGTCTGTTCAAGACAACCTAAGATTTTTTTTAAAAATTAAATTTCTTAACTGTTTTCTAGCTTCTGTCCCTTGCCGAACTCCAAAGCCATTTCCAGATTTTTTGATGTTTGTTACAGGAGCATCCCATTTCCAGGTACCAGGATCTGTAGTGGGTTCCTATTGCTGCTATAACAAATTACCACGAATTTAGAAGCTTAAAACACCACAAATTTGTGGTAATTGTGTAGTAATAGCTTTAGAGATCAAAATCTAAAGTGGGTCTTAGTTGAGCTGAAATTATGGTGATAGCAGGATTGGGCTACTTCTTGAAGCTCTAGAGAAGAAACCATTTCCTTGCCTTATTGAGCTTCTAGAAACTGCCCACATTTTTTGGTTCATGATCCCCTTCCATCTTCATAGCCAGGAGTGGCCTGTTAAGTCTTGACATGTCACATTACTCTGATTCTCAGACTTCTGCCCTTTTCTTCCACATTTAAGGACCCTTGTAATTCATTAGGCCCACATGGGCAATACAGAATAACTTCCTATTTTAAGGTCAACTGATTAACAACCTTAATTCCATCTATTACCTTAATTCTGCTTTTCTGCATAACCTAACACATGCATATATATTGGGAATTAGGAAATGGACATCTTTGGACAGCCTTATTTTGCATACCACAGTAGTAATTGTTATAAGTCATTAATTCTCAATTCAATTTTGATGATATTGTGAACATTTGGGCAGTCTAGTTTCATTCCCTTGTACTCCTATTTTTTCTAGTGATGCATTTTAAAAAAAAATTGAAGTTAAAGTCACTTAATATACAATTCACCATTTAAAAATGTACAGTCCAGTGGCATTTAGTGCAATGCACAGTTCAATGGCATTTAGAGTTTTATACAGCTCCCACTTCACTGTAGTTTGAAAACTTTTTCCTTAACCCCGAAGAATAACCTGTACTCAGGAAATACCCTTATCTCTTCCTCTTTTCATCCCTGGTAGCAAATAATCTGCTTTCTGTGTTCCGGATATTTCATATAAAAGGAATCATACCTTGTGTGATGTTTTGTGTCTGGCTTTCACTTAGGGTATGTTTTCAAGATGCATACCGGTTGTAGCATGTTTCAGTACTTCATTCCTTTTTAGGACTGAATAATATCTCATTGTGTGCCTATCCACTATTTCTTTATCCATTCGTTTGTTGAGGGACATTTTAGGTTGTTTCCATCAATTGGTGGTTATTAGTAATGCTGATTATGAACATTTGTGAACAACTTTCTGTGTGGACACAGTTTTTAATTTCATTGGGGTATATACCCAGAAGTGCTGCTTCAGGGTTGTTTGGTAATTTCATGTTTAACTTGTTGAAGAACTGCTTAATTGTTTACCACACTTCCACCATTTTACATTCCCACTAGCAATGAACAAGAGTTCCTGTTTTTCCACATCTTTGGCAATACTTTTTATTTTCCCTTTTTAAAAGTCATAACCAACCTAGTGGGTGTAAAGAAATAGCTCATTATGGTTTTGATTTGTATTTACCTGATGAGTTAATGAGATTGAATATCTTTTAATGTCCTTATTGTCTTTTTCTATCTTCTTTGGAGAAATTATCTATTCAAGTCTTTGACTCATTTTTTAATTCGACTGTTTGCCTTTTTGTTGTTGAATTGTGGATGTTCCTTATATATGCTGAATACTAAACTCTTGTCAGATATATGATATGCAGACATTTTCTCCCCTTTTTTTACTTAGAATGTCTTTTGATATACAAAAGTTTTAAATTTTTATTAAGTTTATTTTACTGAATATTTTTCTTGCTCATGCTTTTGGTATCAACTCTAAGAATCTTTTGCCAAATTTGTGGATGAAGATTTATCCCTGTATTGTCTTCTAGTAGTTTTATAGTTTCGAATCTTTCTTAGTTAATTTTTGTACATAGAATAAGGTAGTGGGTCTATAGTCATTCTTTTGCACATGGTTCTCTGGTTGTTTCAGCACCATTTTTGAAGAGACTATTCTTTCCCCATTGAATGGTCTTGGTATTGTTAAAAGTAAATCGGCCAGCTTGGGGCCTGTGGCTCAAGTGGCTAAGGTGCCAGCCACATACACCTAAGGTGGCGGGTTTGAATCCAGCCTGGGCCTGCCAAACAACAATGATGGCTGCAACCAAAAAATAGCCAGGTGTTGTGGTGCGTGCCTGTGGTCCCAGCTACTTGGGAGGCTGAGGCAGGAGACTGGCTTGAGCCCAGGAGTTGGAGGTTGCTATGAGCTGTGATGCCATGGCACTCTACCCAGGGGGACAGCTTGAGGCTCTGTCTCAAAAAAAAAAAAAAAAAGAGGCTCAGCGCCTGTGGCTCAATCGGCTAAGGCGCCAGCCACGTACACCTAAGGTGGCGGGTTCGAATCCCCAGCCCGGACCTGCCAAACAACAATGATGGCTGCAATCAAAAAATGGCCGGGTGTTGTGGCGAGCGCCTGTGGTCCCAGCTACTTTGGAGGCGGAGTCAGG
Organism: Galagoides demidoff; assembly: GCA_963574575.1. NCBI lineage: Eukaryota > Metazoa > Chordata > Mammalia > Primates > Galagidae > Galagoides > Galagoides demidoff. Next base: position 6,099 of record CAUYQV010127116.1, read on the forward strand.
AGACTCACTTGAGCCCAGGAGTTGGAGGTTGCTATGAGCTGTGATGCCATGGCACTCTACCCAGGGGGATAGCTTGAGGCTCCATCTCAAAAAAAAAAAAAAAAAAAGTAAATTGGCCATAGATTTTTGGATTTATTTCTGGGTTAAAATCTACTCATTGATCTGTATGTCTCTTTATATGACAAAACCACATTGTTTTTATTATTGTAGTACAAGCTTTGAAATTGGCAATATGGTAGTCCAACTTTTTTTTTTTTAAACATTTCATTCATGTTTTGGGCCCCTTGCATTTCTCTGTGAATTTGAGCATTAGCTTTTCCAATTCAGCAAAAAAAATCATTAGTATTTTGATAGGGATTGTATTGAATTTGTAGATGACTTAGCAGAAGTACCGTATCTTAACAATGCTAAGTCTTCAATTCTGTGAAGGTAGGATATCTCTTCAATTAATTAGTTCTTTTAAAATTTCTTTAGCAATGTTTTATAGTTTCTGGTATACAAGTCTTCACCTTCTGGATTAAATTTATTTCTAAGTATTTTATTATTTTGGATGCTATTGTAAATGTAATTGCTTCCTTAATATCCTTTTCAGGTTGTCATTGCTGATGTTTAGAAACACAACTAATTTTTATGTTTTGATCTCCTACCCTGCAGCTTTGTTCAATTTATTTATTAGCTGTAGTGGGATTTTTCTTGTATACTTTTGGGGATTATCTACAAATAGAGTCACAGCACTTGCAAATACAGATCGTTTTATTTCTTCCTTTACAATTTTAATGCATTTTATTTCTTTTTTTACTTGACTTCTGATAGGACATCTGGTCAAGTATTAAATAGCACTGGTAAAAATGGGCATGCTTACCTTGTTCCTGATCTTAGGAAGAAAGCTTTCAGTCTTTCACTATTAAATATAATGTTAGATGGGATGCTGTTATAGCCCAAAGTTGGTCTGTTTGTTATGAATATCATTTACACCATTGAGGAAGTTCTCTTCTAGTCCTGTTTTGTAGAAGTTACTGTGGGCATATTTGTTTTCATTTCTTTTTCTTAATTTCAGATTATAGTATTTGTGTTTGTTTGGTAAAGTTGAAGTTGAAGTTGAACCCTTCACCTAAGGGTATGCCATATACCCTTATATTGTGCACATTAGGTGAGAGCTTCCCAGGCCCCCTTGTGTTCATTTCTTTTGGCTACATACCTAGGAGTGATATTTCGTATCATATAGTAAATTCTGTGTTTAACTTGTCAAAGAACTGCTTAACTCTTTTCAAGCAGAAAACTCTTTTCAAAGACCATTTTCAGGGGATAATAGAAAGTTACTGTATTCAAAGGTAGATCCCCACCCCCATTTAAAAAGTCTGGTCTTCATTTGAATCCATGGCCTATGGTTAAGTGTTCAAGGTTTGCTATACTGTCATGAATAGACTGTTAATTTTTTTTAAGTGCTTTACTAGTCTATTTACCATAGTTTGTATTCCTTAATGTTGAGTCTTCAGGTTAGTTTCCTGCTTTTAAACAGAATGTTTTTAAAGCATTTAATGTCAAATTTGTTAAAAATGAATATTTTCCTATTCTTCTACTAGCTTTTTCTAATACTGTGATATCACATTTCTAGTAAACTATAGTAAAACACTTTTAATTAAAAATAAAATTCTCATTTACTCAAATTTACTATGGAAGATTATCAGGAAGTAAGTCTTACATTTAGAGTTTATTTTTATTTTTATTTTTATTTTTTGAGACAGCCTCCCTCTGTCACCCTGAGTAGAGTGCCATGGTGTCATAGCTCACAGCAACCTCAAAACTCTTAGGTTCATGAGATCCTGTTGCCTCAGCCTCCTGAGTAGCCAGGACTGCAGGTTCCTACTGCAACACTGGGTTATTTTTAGTAGAGGTGGGGGTCTCACTCTTGCTCAGGTTGGTCTTAAACTCCTGAGCTCAGGTGAGCTACCGCACCCTGCCTTATGTTTAGAGTTTGGACTTGTTGACTTTTAAAAGTTAATTTATATAAACCAACTGGACAGCTTTATGTAGTAGCTTTAACATGCATGTAAAATATTAATAATTTAGTCTAATATCAAGTATGATTCATTTAGGAAGAAATCACCTGTAAAAGGCTTGACACCGGTAGCTCAGTGATTAGGGTGCCGACCACATGCATTGGGGCTGGTGGGTTTGAACACAGCCTGGGTCTGCTAAACAACAATGACAAGTGCAACAACAACAAAAAATAGCCAGGCATTGTGCAGATGCCTGTAGTCCTAGCTACTTAGGAGGCTGAGGCAAGAGAATTGCTTAAGCCCAAGAGTTTGAGGTTGCTGTGAGCAGTGATGCTATAGCACTCTACCAAGGGTGACAAAGTAAAGCTCTGTCTCAAAAAAGAAAGAAAGAAATCAGCTATAACTGTTCATTATCTGTGAATAAAAGATTTGCTAAGTAACTTAATCAACTGACTTACTAGTGAGGGTAGATTTTTTTTTAAACATCAAAAAACAGTAAAAATAAGCAGTAATTAAAAGCCATTATTGTTAACATTGTCCTAGTTTAGCTCTTTTCATTCTATGCATTCAATTCAATTTTTGTTGTTGTTGTTGAGACAGAGTCCCACCCTATGCCCCTGAGCAGAGTGCAATGGCAATCATAGCTCACTGTAACCTCAGATTTGGGCTGTGGGCATCCCGCTGTCTCAGTGAGGTGGTGCCCTGCTGGGTTTTTTTTTTTTTTTAAGGAGTCATTGTCTCACTCTCTCTCAGGCAAGTCTCAAACTCCTGAGCTCAAGCAGTTCTCCCTTCTCAGTCTCCCATGGTGTTGGGATTACAGGCGTGAGCCACCATGGCCAGCTCATTTCAATTTTTTTTTTTAAAGTTTGTCCACAGTTTCACCTATCTAAATATATAGATTTCTTTGAAGACTTTTTTGATTAAAGCAAATAGACAACAGGTACCTAAAAAGCTGTTATATGTCAGGTAGTTTCTTTCTTTCTTTCTTTTTTTTTTTTTTGAGACAGAGCTTTGAGCTATCGCCCTAGGTAGAGTGCCATGGCATCACAGCTCACAGCAACCTTCAACTCCTGGACTTAGGTGATTCTCTTGCTGGAGCTTCCCAAGTAGCTGGGACTAAAGGTGCCTGCCACAATGCCCAGCCATTTTTTAGTTGTAGTTGTCATTGTTGTTTGGCAGGGCCAGGTTAGATTCGAACTCACCAGCTCTGGTGTATGTGGCTGGTGCCTTAGCCTCTTGAGCTACAGGCACCGAGCTGGTCAGGTAGTTTCTAATAGAGAGATGTGGAGAAATGTAAGACATGGCTGTTTTGCCATTTTGGGGTTTGCATTCTAATTGGAAAGGTAATATCCTGGAATAGGAATTCTTAACTGAGGTCTGTGAACCCCAAGATTGTGTTGATGTAAAATTTTCTGAGGAACGGTGTTTATAACCACCTCCAGATTTTTTTTTAGAAATCTATGATTGTAAAATGGTATGTATCACTGCTCTGGAAAATTCAGTAGCCTAGTCAAGACAATAGAACATCCATTCCCTTAAATTGCGGAAAGTTCAGCCATCTGCATATGTAGTAGCTTTGCAGTTTGGCACTAAAGTCATATACTAATTTGAGTTTTCGAATACCAAATTTTAGCCATTTTGTAACTCAGTAAAAATCAAAGTATAGAATTATATTTTATTCCTATACAGAAAGCAAAAAAGATTTATGTATCTTTAAAACACTAATTTGGAGCCTATCCTGTGGTCTGCTAGTGAGCCTAAAACCATACTGAAGAATAGGAAATAAAGCCAGGTGTGATGACTCAGGGAAGGCTGAGGCAGGTGGATCGCCTCAGCTCAGCCTAAATAAGATTGAGACTCTTTCTCTACTAAAAGAAAAAAAAGTGGAAAATTTAGCCAGGCATTGTGACATGTGCCTACAGTCTCAACTACTCAGGAGGCTGAGGCAAATACAGTAAATTTTTACCAGTGGCATAAACCCGTATGCATATTAAAAGCTGTTTGCCAACTTTCCTACACCTTTTCTTGACTGGGATAGTTGAGATATCAATTTTAGTTTCCAAACCTCATTTTCTTTTCCCTCTCATTTTTGTTCACATTGCATCATTTAATTCTCTAACTATACTATAAGCAACTAATGCAGCTGTCAGTATTGCTGTATTCAGTATAATAAAATCCAGTATTTGTGTTACCCTGAAACTGGGTAGAGAGGTTTAACTTTAAAATGTTTAATTTTTAGCTATTAAGAGATATCTAGTGGAATATTAGCTGAATTTCTTGGGGTTTTATTTCCTTTGCATATCCCCTTTTTAGAATTAGTAAATTTAATTTACATCTAGCTAAAGGGAAATAGCATTTATACTAAATGTTCCTTAGGGACCTGAACCAAATGTTAATAAATAACACCTAAGTTTAAAAGCTTAATCAGATACCCTCAGAACACGTTAGTAAACAAACAAGGGCTTAATATGATAACAATTCTTTCAAAATTTGGGTATGATGTGGAAGTTACTTTGTTGTGAGTGATTTTATTTTTCTTTTATCAGAACAGAGAATCATTTTTTCTTAGGAAATGTTGCAGTGCAGCTACATCTTGTTTTGGTTCTGTATATATTAAACTGGTTATATTTTTCAAAGTTATATACATACATTTGAAATTAATAATAAAAAAGCTATAAAGAACTTTCAAGGTTTAAAGTCTTGAATGTAGTATTTAATAAGAATTTGGCACTTTGACTATAGTTTCACATTTCTTTATTTCCATAGTTTTAGCAGTACTTACTCCTAACACTAAAGCAAAGAAGGGAAGAGCATTCTTGTCTTTAAAACCAGTGCCCAAACTGTACTAACCCACTTTGCAGTGATTTCCCATTATTCCTAAGAGTAAATGTAAATCCTGTAGCCCGCCCACAAATGCACGCATGATACATGCCCCATTTGCCTCTCCTGCCACTACTCAACCCTTTTACTACGCTCTGTTGCTTATATGCCTGCACTGTTTCCATGTTAGGAATCTGTGCACTTACTATAGCACATGTCTGGTGTATTCTCTCCTCAGTCCTAGTCACCTCCCTAGACTCAGTCAAATTAGTATAATACAGTCACTCACTGCCATACCACTCTGTTTTGTTTTCTTCATAACATTTGTTACATGAAGTTGTTTTATTTCCTCCTTAAACAGTTTCTTTTCTACCTCTTTACTACCAGTGTAGAGTAGCACACAAACTAAAATGTAATGAGAAATTGGGTTTTTTTAACTGGATCCTTAGGATCTAAATTTGAGAACATTGCTTGATACATGGTATTCATTAAACAGTTGTGGAATTTGTTAATTCTTCCATGTGTAAGTATTAAATATATACTGAGGAATATTTTAAAGAATTTTTGACTTATAAGTTGTCTGTGTTAGTATTTCCATTTGATTAATTTTATCATATTTGCTAGTTGTTGATAAGAAATTATAAGTATTAATCTCAATATGTAGAATTACAATTTCACTTTTGACAGGTTGACTTTGGCAGAATATCACGAACAGGAAGAAATTTTCAAACTTAGACTAGGACATCTCAAAAAGGTATGTGAAGCATATGCTAGATGTTCAGTGTAACTTGTTGCTAGAGTTTGTGGGTAGTTTCAAGTCTCTTATTTAAAAAGCCAATAGAGAAAGATCTCAAATTAAAAACTTCAGATAAAAATAGAGGTGCCTTAAAGTTATGCTTTTATGTTGAGTATATTAAACTAACATTTCTTTACCTTATAGCAACTTAAAAACCTTGAGCCGCTGATAATACCAAGTCCCTGTAGAAGAGGACTGATTCCTAGCCAGACCTCCAAGGTCTTTAGATTACTCTGTTTAAGTACTACCTTTTCACTACTCAAAAAATAAATAAATAAATAGAAGCTTAAATTCTAAAATGAAATGTAAATTTCCATATTGTTTGTGTTCATTTCATAATAATTGCAATAATAATTATAAATAAACAGCAAATTTATTTCTTGGCTTAACTTTTAATTTGTTGAAGTTATGAATAAGTGGTTTGATTGAAAAATGTACATGGAAAAATTTGAAAGCCTAATCATCAGTAATAGTATAAAGTGATATAATTTAGAAAAACTGTTACTATTTATTATTATGATAAATTTTAATAATAATGTGTAGCTTTGTACTTATTTGAAACTCTGAAACTGTAATCAGTCCATTGTTTTTACAGGTCTTAATTTTAATTCAATCCATTTCAAAGAAGTAGTAATAACAGTATAGGATTTTTTTCCCCTTAAAATGAAGTTACTCAACAGATGTAAAATTCTTTTTCTTTGACCCAGTTTTTTATTCTGCTTTCTGCTTCTTAGGTTATTAAAAACAATTTAATAGACTGAATTATAGCTAAAATTGAGTTGGTGAACTAATTGAATATAATATTTGTGACATTGTCTCCATGGGATAGGGTGAGGTAGAACAGAGAAACCTATTCTGATAGCAGCTACTATTACACTATATACTAATTTGTTTTTAAAATATTGTCAATATGCTGGGATGCCTACCATTCAAGTACAGCAAATAGAAAAAAATTACAAATGTTTTATACATAATTTTCAGTAGTATCCTTTCCTATACCATATCTGTCTTTGCTACTACTCAGCAAGATTCAGCCTATACTACTTGAACAGTGAGTTCTGAAATGACTTAGTTTGGTCTTTTTTTTTTTTTCCCTAAGCCTTTCTATTCTGCTCTATTGTAATTATTGACTGTTTTCTTCCTCTTTGAGAATATAGTTGGCAGCTTCAGTCTATTCTCTATACCAGATGGAACTAAGAACTATAATAGTAGTTCTGTAAAAAATAGAACTATATAATGGAACTATAGAAGGGAAGGGGAATTTTTAGGACAGAATGAGATATGAGTATTTGTGTGCTTACCTAAGCTATTTTGAAGATGAATTGATAGGGACTTATGTTTGCTGTCCCATATAAAGATTTACCAATTATTTTCTAGTTAGTCTTTAGGGATGAAGGGATACTAAGTATGCACTTAGGTATAGTGGTACTAAGTATGTACTTAAAGCTCTGGCTGGAGAGTTATTATTTTCATATATAATAGCAAATTTTAAATTACTCTTTCTAATGCCGACATTTTACATGTGTACCTTATTTTTATGAAAACCTGTTATGTAAAATCTGAAGTTGTAAAGCAGTTAAATTAGTAATTAGCTGTTTGTATTACAAAAAATACATTTTTAAAAAAGGATTCAAAGCAGGGTTTATTTTTGGTTTTGGTTGGTTGGTTGATTTTAAAGCTTTCCAGATACCTTGAAAATATTTGGTTTCTGTGAAAAACACTTTGGATGCCTAGATATTACACACATATTTGTAAAATGTTCCAGAGTGCCACACCTTCTCTTCTAACCTTCATATTATCCTCTTTCCCAGTATTTGACTTCTATATTTTTCATATCTACTTGTTCTTTCTTATAATTGTCCCTCCATAATCTCTTACTTGCTTTTTATTTTCTTTTAGCTTTTGTCAGATTTACTGAGCAGTCTTAGATTTCTAACTTCATCATCTTGTTAACCAATTTACAACATAACTTTTTTCTTTAACCTCCCATCATGGAATGGATCAACTAATATTGCTGAAAGATACTCTCATCTCATAAATATTCATATTTCTTTTGAGAGATTTTGAATGAGAAGAATGAAAACATTATGAAGAAAGTTGATAGTAGTTCATATGGAGAGCAAAAGTAAGCAAGTGGTACCACATTTGTGCACAAAGAACAGTTGTCTGCTTTCAACTGGGTATTAATTTTTTAGATGTACAATTAAAACATAAGCAGTGAATTGCACATATCAAAAGCAAGTTATTTGGTATTCTAAAGCACAGTTGGAAAATAGGTCATTAATAATAAATAGATCATGGCTCGGCGCCTGTGGCTCAATCGGCTAAGGCGCCAGCCACCACGTACACCTAAGGTGGCAGGTTTGAATCCCCAGCCCGGGCCTGCCAAACAACAATGATGGCTGCAACCAAAAAATAGCTGGGCATTGTGGCAGGCGCCTGTGGTCCCAGCTACTTGGGAGGCGGAGGCAGGAGACTCGCTTGAGCCTAGGAGTTGGAGGTTGCTATGAGCTGTGATGCCATGGCACCCTACTCAGGGGGATTGCTTGAGGCTCCGTCTCAAAAAAAAAAAAAAAATAGATCATTGTGTTTTCTAAAAGAGTGATAGATAGACTTTTAATTCACACAGAATAGATGAGTCAAGAGAGATATTACTACCTCTTGTCTTATCACCTCCCTACACACCTGGGCTTATTAGGCTTACGTGAACTGTACCCCAGCTTGTAATGTATAGTTTCTCCGTAGGCCGGATCTGATCTATGAATATTTGATGTCCATTATATCTTGCATAGGAAATATAACTCGTGATGTGTCAGTTTAGGGTTTAGATTTGGAGCCTGGCATACCTTTGCATTAGCAAGGGTGACTCTCACTGTCTCTTTCCCTTTTACAATTTCTTGACATAAAGCTGAATTATTTGTTATGTTAACTTTGTTAGCACTGATGGACAAATCTTCATTGGGAAGCCCATGCCATATGGACATGTGAGAATAGGAGGTCTATTAGCTTTTTCTTGAAATGGATAATTTATGATATGTCTTATATTTCATAATGACAGTTATACTAATTGAATAGGTAAACTAAAATGTGAAGAATTATATTCGCTATTGAATAAGTCACAAAGTTTAATTCACATTCTATGCTACTCTGTAGGTTAAGAAAAAAATAAATTCGAACTGTTAAAATGTGAAGAGTAAGGAGTGAGAGATTAGGCAGAAACTTCTAAAAGTAAACGTATGGATAAAATAGATAGATATCTCTAGTTACCAACAAAAAGTAAATGTAAACTTATGGGAGTATTAGTCCTGTCTTTTGAGAGTAGCAGAATCGATGTGTAGCAGCACTTTCCCCCTACTATATTGAGTTCATTGTATTAGTGATCATTTTTAACAATCATTGCTCCCTCATTCACTGTGTGATATATTGCCACACCCTGCCTGATACAGGCATGATTCAAATTCCCATTTCTAGAGAATTATATAATATTACTTTTTATAGACTTTAAAGTTTTGACCATATTTGAGTGAATATAATTTTAACTTTTTGAATGCCAAGATCTTCTATATATTCTTTTTCTAAAGTAAAGCTGCTATAAATGACAAAGCCAGAACTCGAACCATTTCTTACTCCTATTTTAATGGCTATATATTCATGTGATTTATTTTTTAGAATTCTTTCGTTGTAGATTAATAGAAAGGTGATCTTTTGTATTCAGAAGAACTAATTGATTTATAGCTTCCATTGTGTTTCTTTTAGAATAGTGGGAATGTTTGCTCTTTCTAAAAAAATTTTTTTTTAAAATATACTATTTTGTTTCGATTACAGATAAAGGAGGTAGTTTTAAATTATTTTTCACACTTTCCTTTTCTCTCACAAATTTCCTTTCTTGGGAATTATGTTAGACTTGTATCAAGAATATTTCTTTATTATTAGCTGATGTCTTGATTTTCATTTGTATTGATTTTTATTTAGTTTATTTTTAAAGGTCAACAGAAAGTATATTGCTTGTAAAAACTAAAAATATTCTCTAAAATAATTTTTATGTGTCTTAAGGATTCACAGACTAGAACTGTATAATAAAATATATGGAGAAGATAGAAATTATTCTTGAAACTATTTCAAAAAGAATAAGTAATTTTTTTGTTACCAGTAACTATATATAAATTTCCCCAATTGCCATATTCTAAAAGCTGCAGTTGCAAAGGGAGTAATTTCTTATCTTTAAAAAGTTATTCCTTTGAGGCAAAGCTACTAATGATACCTGTGGGTTTAACTAACCATCTGTCAGTTTGCTTTTATGGTTGATCTTGTCTTAGTACCAGTCTTTGATAAATTCTAGTGACTGAAGAGTTTATGTGGCATGTCATTTTTGGGTTTGTCTTCGTGATTTGAAAACTCTGCTAGTTTGATTGTATAGTGAAGTCATTATTTTAGAGGTGAAGAAAACTGTGTGGATATCCTTTGAAGGATTATCACTATATTAACATAGATAGCTAAAAAAAAAAAAATCCCTGAAAAACTAACTTCATTGTAATAGACTCTTGCCATAGTCATAATATTTTCTAAAAAGATAAATATTACCAATCATAATACCATAGACTGATGAGGAAGTAAGAATTTGGAAAGTTATTAGATCCAATAACTATTCTTAATCCTGCTGTTATTCAGGATTATGATATGAATACCATGTGGATATATGTTGATTTTTACTTTTAGTAAAAATCTTTACTTTGCTTTTTTATTTTAAATATTTGATTAATTGGAGCAAATGCATGTAAAAAGTTTGTCATCTCAGTGATGAATATTAAACAGTGTAGTAGGGATTGGCTATAATGTGTGTTTTGCTGTGTGTATATGAGAGTATGTTTGAGTTAAAAGCCCTGAATATATAAGTGCCAGAAGTTTTATTGGAAGAACATAACCACTTTGTAATTGAAACAGGATTAGTCAAGAATCATCAGCACCAACACAAATGTATCTTTGCAGACCGAAGGAAGCAGCTAAAACAATTTACAGTCATCTCAATCTCTACTAAAACAAAAATCACATCCAACATGCCACCTGACACCATTTCTTTCTCTCTCTCTCCTTTGCTCCTTGCGATGTGGCATTCATCTCTCCTTGTGCCTCCGTTCTGAAGAGATAACAGTATAGCAACAACTCTGCCACTGAAATCCTGTTCTCTGACCGATATTGGCACCTGCAAAGAGAAACAACCAGTAACAGGCAGCAGCAGCATCAGTATTAATCTTCCATGATGAAATCTTTACAGGTCAAGAACAAGTACAGAGCTCTTTTCTCATTCCTTCACAGTGGACCATGCAACTAGTTGAAATGGAAGACAATGGATTGTCTACAAGCCTTTTGAACAGTGGAAAATACAGGGCGTTGGTTTTAGGTGAATTGACACCCCCAAATATTCTTGAAATTTGATATCTCCTTTGGTCTTTCTTTCTAGAATACCATTTTCATCTGATTTATCAAAACCTTAGTATGACCACAAAGAATAAGTTTGCATATGTGACATTTCCTGTCACCTTAATGAAAATGAAGTAATGAGCAATATACTAGAGGGCTTTAATCTTTAAATCTATGTGTTCACCTTTATATTTGTAGCCACAGTTAGAAGAAATCTTTTGGGAATTCTTCTTTCAGTTAAAGCCAACCACATTGTACATTATGTTTCTGTAGAACATAATACAAGATGCTACTTAGCAATAGGGCTGGGCGCCATGGTTCATGCCTGAAATCCTAGCACTCTGGGAGGCCGAGGCAGGTGGATTGCCTGAACTCACAGGTTTGAGACCAGCCTGAGCTAGAGCAACACCCTATCTCTAAAAGTAACTGGGCATTGTGGTGGGTTTCTGTAGTCCCAGCTACTCAGGAGGCTGAGGCAAGAGAATCACTTGAACCCAAGAGTTTGAGGTTGCTGTGACCTGTGATGCCACGGCACTTTACCGAGGGAGACGAATGGAGACTCTGTCTCAAAACAAAAAACAAACAAAAAAAATATGCTACTTAGTGGTAGTTTTCAATGGAATTCTAGTAAAAGTACACTATACTAGAAAAAGTCACAGTTAAGCCCATGAAGAATATTATGAGGTTCTTGATGGTGATGTGGGCAAGAAAGGATCCAAGAAGAGGGCTGGGATTCTACACTTGACATTTTGTGCTCACTACTGCTTCCCATTTAAAAATAATAATAATCTATAAAAGATATCTGTGTTGAGAACGTGGAACTAGCTGTAGATGAGAAAACTCAGTGTTTATGATCTTAGCTCCTGCTCTCATGGATCTACAAACATTTCTGACTCTGTTTTTCCCTCCTAAGAATCATATACCTCAACTTGTTAGTAATATTCAGTTAACAGACTGAAAATGTAGAGGCATTTTGCTTTCCTAGTGTTTAGTATTAATCTAATAGTTATATAGGCCATAGAATGACAGACACTTTTGAAAGACTTTTTTTTTTTTTTTTGAGACAGAAGTTTACTATGTCACCCTCAGTAGAGTGCTGTAGTGTCACAGCTCTTGGCAACCTGCAACTTTTGGGCTTAAGCGATTCTCTTGCCTCAGCCTCTCAAGTAGCTGAGACTGCAGGCGCCCTCCAGAATGCCCGGCTATTTTTTTAAATTGTTGTTGTTGTCATTGTTGTTTAGCAGGCCTGGGCCAGGTTCAAACCCACCAGCCCTGGTACATGTGGCTGGCACCCTAACCATTGAGCTACAGGCCCTGAGCCTTGGAAAGACTCTTAGAAGTCATGTTAGCCATCAGATCAGGGTTTAATTAATTCAGTTGTGTAAGTTTAGCCCACAGATTACTATTTCACAAATAAAAAAGATAAAATAGTTGGTTATTGGCCCTTCCATGCCATTTATAGGTATGTCTGTGTAATGAGATTGTAGACTAGGTTGAAAGGAAGCAAAAAACTGAGAGAATTACTGTACCTATATGTGCTAGGGCTTTGTGCCATGGCCCTGGTTAGTGTTTAACAATAAGGAAGGGATTTCACTCCCATAATAAAGCAGCTATAATTTTTTTAAAGAAGTCTACTAAATACTTAAATTTTGACAGTTGAATTATTACATTTATTTGCTGCTGGGGAAAAATAGGGTTTTGTTTTGTTCAATTATTATAGAATGAAAGAACTGACAAAGAATCACAACCTGCCTGTTTTAACGGTCATTCCCAGTTAGGGTTACTAATGTATGTATATATGTGTTTAAAGGGAGACTAAATCACCACTTTTTCCTCTCCCACCTAAGAAAGAAGAGATTGAAGTTTGGAGAGAAGAAAACATTAAAGTTCCAGCAGGGCAAGGTGGCTCACGCCTGTAATCCTGCCACTTTGGGAGGCTAAGGCAGAAGGAGGCCCTGTCTCTTTTTTTTAAAAAGAAAAAAGAGAGTAGAAGGTCTAGTTTAATTTTCCAATCTAGTAAAACACGCCTAAGGAAGGTTCAGTACACCCTCATCAGCAATAACTAGTTTAGTGACTGGGGATAGGAGTGGAGGGAGCATTTGTATAGTTAGGAAAGAAAGCCTATACTTTTGCGATTTTTATCTCTTCTCCTTCTACCCCTTTACACAGTCATACTCAAGGAAGAATATTGTTATGGGACAGCAGTTTCAAAATTGAGATGAATTCATACCTGTTTGGTTTAGGTGGGGGTGTTTTTGTTGTTGATTTGTTGGTTTATATTTCATATTTGTTGGTTCATATTTCACATGTTCTTATTTAAGATGTAGGAAAGCATATAATCTGGTGACGTAAAATAAGGATAAATTTGAAGTAAATTGGTAATTCTCTCCTTTTTTCTATACTGCCTTTCCTTCCCATTAGCTTTTACTAGTGCCTTTTGTTAATTTCTCCTTTCACTTTCCTGGTAATAAACTTTTAGAAATGCTATTATAATTAGTTTATAAAATTAAAACTTAACTTTTTTGAAGACTTAGACATGTTAACTTTTAAGGGATTAATATCATTCATATTATTAAAATAATGTTAAAGTTAGTGAAGCCTCATTCTGAGTTAAGTTTTCTTAAACTAAGAAACGTGGTGGTGTTATTGAATAGGCTGTTCCAGGCTCTGTGCTTTATTCTGCTTCTACCATTTCTATAATATACCACACAGAAATTATTTTCTTTTGTTAAGATTACAGGCAAATTGAGATTGATATATCGAAATACTTCCTATCTTGTCTTTGTTTCATTGAAAGGTAGTTCTTAAAAATCAATTTTCCTTTTTTGGGGGGCAGCAGGGGATAATAGGTAACATACTTTCAGAATTTGCTAAGTAACTTTAAATTAGTATGTTTAATTTTTTTCAGGAGATATATTGGTTTGATATATATAAACACATTTTATAGAGGCCAGGTGCGGTGGCTCATGCCTGTAATCCTAGCACTCTGGGAGGCTAAAGTGGGTGAATTGCCTGAGTTCACAGGTTCGAGACCAGCCTGAGCCAAAGCAAGACCCTGTCTCTAAAAATAGCCAGGCACTGTGGTGGCTGCTTGTAGTGCCAGCTACTTGGGAGGCTGAGGGAAGAGAATTGCTTAAGCCCAAGAGTTTGAGGTTGCTGTGAGCTGTGATGCCATGGCACTCTACCAAGGGTGATATTTTGTCTCAAAATAAAAAATGCATTTTATAATCCTCATGACACTGTCTAGCTTTAATTCCCACCTACATAATACACCTTTTAAAAAAAAATACTTGCCTTTTGAAAGATTGTCATTATGAGAAGTTTTCGAGAATACTTCAAATCCACCCAAGTCCAAATTCACCTTGGATTTTACAGAAATTTCACATTGTTATAACTTACTTTTGGTTTAGAGAATTGAGCCAAAGGAATGTTAAGTCGCCAAAAGAGACTTTATTTACAAATAGAAAGTTATTTTTATTTTGAAGATCTGGTGAGGGACAAACTGTTCTGCTTAAGTTGTGGAATTTATCTTCATATAAAAATTAAAACTCTTGGAAGGTGTTGGGTTTTGCAGGTTACTTAAACAATGAGACAGTGTTGAAATCAGTTGTGTACTTGTGATTTGTTTTTTATATAAGTAATTCAGAACATTGGAGCTTGTTTTAAAAACAGTTAAGACAGCTGTCGTATGCACTATTAAACTGTCCATTGTTTCTTTTCTGTTTAAGTGGGAGAGCCATGCCTTTTGCTGTATATTTGATCACCACATCTACCTCTCTTTAATACAACTTATTCTTACTCATGTCCCTACTGTTTTGTTAATAGCCAAGAGACTTTTATTTCCAGAGAGGCTCTTTATCTCTTTTGTTTCTTCTAGATTTTTCTTTGCTTTGACTGCTTAGTTTAGTGAATGAATCTAGGATTGATAATTTTGATTGATTGATACTAAGCACAATTTAGCTAATTGGATTGTCTCTTTTACATTTTACTAATCTGGCCTAGTTTTGCCATGAGTTTGAGGTAGTGAATTTTGAGCCAATGTCATCTTTTCTCCTGAATTCTCTTAAAAAGATTAGTTCCTGAGGTTAATGTCAATCTCAAGCAAAGAGGGTATATACCCTACAAGATAGAGCTTTTGGATGATTTGTACCAAAGATAAATTACTTGTTGTGACTATTGAATTGTTATAAACACCCTGGTGCTTGACAAGAACTAAGCCTTGCCCCATTCTACAAGGACAGGGCACTAGACAGTATTACCCTAGCATTTGCTCAAGTCTGTGTATTAGTCTGCTCTGGCTGCCATAACAAGCTACCAGAGGGGGTGGATTAAGCAACAGGAATTTATTTTCTCATAATAAAAGGCAAAGATTAGAGTTCAGTTTCTGGTGAGGACTGACTTCCTGGCTTGCCTATGACTACCTTTTCACTTTGTCCTTACATGGCTTTTCTTTGTGCTCCTAAATTGGGGAGGAAGGAGAGTTGTCTCTTCTCAGAAAGCCGTAATCATGACTATTACCTCCCAAAGACCACATCTCAAAATACCATCATATTGAGGGGTTAGGGCTTTAACATGTGAATTTGGGGGTACATAGACATTCAGTAATATGTACATTTATTCTCAGTAGAATTTTTAGAGTTGCAGAATTATCTTTCTCCCTGAAGTGAGTAACTTTGCTTTTCAGTCCAAGATACTGTGAAATATTAAGTTATAAGATAAAAGATGTACTATATTTCCTTGATAGATTTGTGTTTATTTGTGTGTATATAAGACTCACTTATGATTCCTTCCCTTGACATCTCCTTTAAATATCTAGAATCCATCATTTTTCCTCTTGTGCGACTAACATTTTGTTTTTTTCCAGTAAACGTATTAACAATGCAAACTGAATAAAGCTTGTCTGTGCTTTTATTTTATAAGACTTTATAGGAGATATTTGTCACTTTTTATAAAGGCGAGAAAACTTGCTTTAATTTACTGACACAGGCATACATTTTACTCTCTTTCTCAAGTATTTATTTGTGGTATTGATTACTGCCATTGTATAGACATCTGAAGATTATAAAAACAAATAATTATATGCAACCACCTAGTTGAAGCTTATAATTATATATTTTATGACTCAATAAAATTTAATTTCTATAAACTCACTGTTGAATAATTCACTCCATGCCACAATTTCAAATAAAAGTTAAAGCAAGTATTTCAGCTGGTATTCTAATAGGCTTTTCCTAATTTTATCAGATTGTTTAAAATTTCACCAGTCTACCAAATGTTTAGTAGCTTCTTACGTGTGGGAGAATCAAATTAATGCAACTTTTAAAGCAACAGATATTAGTAATATGAAGAGAAAAAAGTCACTGCTTTCTAGATTCTATAAAATGAATGTAAATTCTTTTATACCTGGGCATTGCCTGTACGGCCAGTTTATTATTCTACTTTATATGATTAACGTAAGACAACAAGGCTGTGTTTTGAGGTTATTGTTCCAGGGCTCTTAATTTTACTTCCTGTTCACATAATGAATCGTTGATTATTAATCTCCTAGGATATCACCTTTTCAACATTAAGATTAAAATTTGTGACTGAAGCTGTAACAAAGAGGATGTATCAGTTAAATTAAGACAGTCTATTTAGTATATCTATTTTAGAAAAATCTCCCAAAAATTCTAGAAAGGCTTATGTTCATTTAAGATTATTTCGAAATTTTCTATTTGCCATGTAATGCCTAATCTATATTAAATATCTTTGCAACAAGTAGTATTTCATTTTAAATAATAGAAACAACTTTAAGTAGAGTTTAAGTAGAATATAAACAACCATACTTAGACTTAGTTTTTTAATTTGTGAAGATTTAGGTTTTTTTGATAATACTGAAAATATTCCTATTTGTATTTTACATGTGTGTGAGATATAGACTTTCTACTACTATTTTCTGTCTTTGAATGAAATGCATATATTTATGTTTTCAAAGTAAATTTCAGAAATTAATTTTCCTTAAACGATTTTTCAATATCAAGGGATAAATTACTGGAAAAAAGCAAAAGAATAAAGGAAATAGAGAAATATTCAAATGTATCAGTCAGAAATAACCTCTGTTCCATGTGGTCTAGAATTGTAATTGTACTGGGTCCACATTTAGGCCAAGGTAATCTATATAGGGTATGTAAAGTTCACATGTAATTTTAAAAACTATTTTAAATATCACAAAAACTTTATGAACACTCTGCATTTATTTACTCAACGAATATGTATTCAAAAATACTGTAACATTGAGCATTTCTAGAAATTAGGCGTATTCCTATCCATTTTTTAAGTAATATTCAAATTTAGGTTTTTTTTTGTTTTTTTGCAATAAAATCTTACTTGGTCAACCTGGGGTTGAGTGCGGTGGCATTATTGCTCTCAGCAACCTCAAACTAAATTTGTTTTGACAAAGGGGATGTGTGTAAGACATGGGTGATATGTTTGCTTATTTATTTTAGTGTCTAGTTTTAAAATCCAAATGTTGTGTGCTATAAGACAAATATATCAATTTTTTTGCATTAAATAATTGTTAAAATAAATTTCTTTAGGATTTGTTTACATTTGTTCTGATAACTGAGGTTCTACCATAGCATTCTAAAAATTTTTCACCATACTGTCTCTTTGGGATTGCAGTGGGATTTACCTAAAGTGGTTCTATTTTGTATGTGTATTTGTATTCCGAATGCTTTAATGTCTAGGAATTAGTTCTGTTTTCCTTTCTTTCTCTTTCAACTGTTATTAATTTTTTTTCATTGTTTTCTACTAATAAATTATTCCCTCTTAAATAAAAATTTAGATAAACCAGAAATAAAATTTTCAGCTCATTTTGTGTTATAAGTCATTTTCCAATTACTTTGCAGTCACCTTCAGTGTAGACATTATAAAAATAGATTTCTTATATTACAGAATAAAACCTAGCATCTCATTAGGAGTAGATTTTATGTGGAGGGTGGTTTCTTGAAATAGGCTTTTGCCTTATCTCTTTCCATCTTTCAGGCATTGGAAAAAACACTTTGGTCTTTTAACTGAGTGGTACTTTATAACACACTATTCTTTCCATCAATGTAAAAAGTTGAGGCGTGGGTAAAAATATCTTTTTATATCACAAATAAATTGAGCTTGTTATAGTCCCCTCTCTTCATTTTCAGGAAGAGGCAGAAATCCAGGCAGAACTAGAACGTCTGGAAAGAGTCAGAAATCTTCATATACGGGAGCTCAAAAGAATAAACAATGAAGATAATTCACAGTAAGTCATTATTTGTATTTCATGGTTTCCTATAATACAAATTCACCCCTCCATAGAGGACCTAAAGATGGTATTTCCTTGTTGGAGTGTCTCATCATACTTAGAAAAGATGCAAAGTTCCTCCCATGACTTTTATTATCTGCTCTTTTGCTACCTCACCATCCACACTGTTCTCTTGAACATATCCCGAACATTCCTATCTCACTGGGCTTTTATGCTTGCTGTTTCCTTTCCCTGAAATGTTTCTCCTGAAATATCTAAGTGGCTTACTGCTTATTTCACTCCAAATGTTCATTAGAGAGATGTTCCTTAGGCTCTTTTTCATACCATTACTGTGCTTTACTTTTTTGTGGTATTTATCACTATATGGAATTATTAATTTTTCAATTACTATCTTGTCTTTTCCTCATTAAAATAGAACAGCAACTTACTTTTGTTCTTCCTGTATTTCTAGAGCCTATACCAGTCCTTGGCACATGATAGACACTTCATAAATACTCATACCTAAATACCAAAGTTAATGTTAATAGTAGTGAAGAAGTTATTTCAACTAAAGATATTTCAGTAAGCCATGTATTCAGCATTATGTGAGAATTTGGGGAAGAAAATGGAAAAAAAGTATAAGATAGTCTCTTCTTAATCTCTGGTTATCAAAATGAGGGGCTCTAAATATTAAATGTATTTACATACATGGATGGAGTTGGAACAAATTCTTCTTAGCAAAGTATCTCAAGAATGGAAGAAATAGTATCTAATGTACTCAGTTTTACTATGAAACCAATTTATAGTTTTCTTATGAAAGCTATAACCCAATTATAGCCCAAGAAGAAGGGGAGAGGGAGAGGAGGGGAGGATGGGTGGAGGGGAGTAACTGGTGGGACCACACCTACAGTGTATCTTACAAGGGTATATGTGACATTTACTAGATGTAGAATATAAATGTCTTAACATAATAACTAAGAAAATCCTGTGAAGGCTATGTTAACTAATTTAACAGTAGAAAACATGAATGTTAACCAGTTTACAGATGAAAACATTTCAAACTGTATATAAAACCAGCACATTGTACCCCATGATTGCATTAATGTGCACAGCTATGATTTAATTAATAATAATAAAATGTAAATACTAAATGTTAAAGGAATTCAAAGAAGAAAAAATATGTGTGGGCTTGTGGAATCTCCATAAAGAAGATAGAAATTGAGCAAGAAGATAGACATAGAAATTAAGCAAGATACTATTTGGGTTTAATGTAAAACAGAGGAAGGGGTCTATAATCAGTGGCTCATGCCTATAATCCCAACACTTTGAGAGGCTTAAGTAGGAGAGTTACTTGAGGCCAGGAGTTTGAGACCAGCCTGGGCAATGTAACAAGACCCTGTCACTACAAAAATATGTATTTTTTCTAATTTAAGAAAAAGCAAAGGGCAGCACCTGTGGCTCAATGAGTAGGGCGCTGGCAGTTTCGAACCTGAGGGTGGCAG
The DNA here is from genome assembly GCA_963574575.1 of Galagoides demidoff. NCBI lineage: Eukaryota > Metazoa > Chordata > Mammalia > Primates > Galagidae > Galagoides > Galagoides demidoff. The sequence goes on from CAUYQV010127116.1 coordinate 25,890, forward strand.
TTTTGAACCTGGCCCCAGAGAAACTGCAATAAAAAAGTAGCAGGGCATTGTGGTGAGCACATTTAGTCCCAGCTATTCAGGAGGCTGAGGCAAGAGAATCGCCTAAGCCCAAGAGCTGGAGGTTGCTGTGAGCTGTGACGCACCGCACTCTACCAAGGGCAACAAACTGAGACTTTGTCTCTAAAAAAAAAAAAAGCAAGATGAAGAGTGTCTGTGAACACTTTGTCTTTAATTAAGACTATTCATGTGATTTAAAGTTTCATGATTTAATGTAAGTATCAGAAATGGAAGTGACGAATTTTTTTTTGTGAAACCTGAGTATGTTGCTCAGGAGAAGGCCTGTGTATTGACGATTATCTATTTATGTGTGATTCATAATACATATGTCGATCGTTCTAGTGTATAGGGTGAATGAACGAATATAGTCATAGAATAACCTAATTTTGTCAGATTAAATTCCAATAAAGTGGATGGAACAAAACTAAACTATTCTGAAAATTATGTTCAAACTTTGTGCATGTGACTTAGATTGAAGAAAATAAAGTGAATTGTTAACAGGTTTCCAGTGTGCCTTGAAACTAAGAAGGAATCTCTTTTATTTATTCTTCAAGAAAATTTTAGATTATATTAAAAGCTTCAATCTACATTCAATTCATTTTAAATAAAATAACAGAATAGAACATATTTACATATGGAGTAATAAAGCTCTCATTATCTTTTTTTAATTTTGAAATTAAACATTTGGAACCACGTTTTTCTGCCAATCCCAGTTATGGTTAGTGGTTAAGCTTACACAAGTTACTTAACCTCTTTGTGCAACACTGCCTTCTTCATCTGTAAAATAGATATAGGTATAGAGCCTACTTCACAGGAGTAATTGAGAACTAAATGAGTTAATACATGTTAGTGCTTAATAGAAATCAAAATCTGAGCTGCTCCAAAATTCAGAAATTTCTAAGCACCAACATGATGCTCAAAGTAAATAGTCATTGGAACATTTCAAATTTTGTATGCTCAAAGGTAAATATAATGCAAATATTCCAAATTCAAAATTTGAAAATTTCTACTCCCAAGCATTTCAAATAAGAGATATTCAATGTGTATATAGCAAGTAAAATAAATACTAAATAGTAATAGTATTATCTGTGAATGATGTTATTTTTAAAATATTTACAAATCTTTACTTTTAAAATTGGCGATTAAAATTCTATTTTATAATTGTCCATAGACAGTAAAATGTAATCATCAGTGGAGGCTAATTTAGAAATGTAGTTCTTTTAGGCTTGGTGCCTGTAGTTCAGGCTGCTAAGGCACCAACCACATACACCAGAGCTGGCGGGTTCGAATCCAGCCTGGGCCTGCCAAACAACAATGACAACTACAACCAAAAATAGCCAGGCATTGTGGCGGGTGCCTGTAGTCCCAGCTTCTTGGGAGGCTGAGGCAAAAGAATCACGTGAGCCCAGGAGTTAGAGGTTGCTGTGAGCTGTGACGCCGCTGCACTCTACCCAGGGCAACAGCTTGAGGCTCTGTCTCAAAAAAAAAAAAAAATGTAATTCGTCAATATTATAAATTCTTAATCATAACTTCAAATATAAAAGTATATTTTTCCCAGAGAAGTGATTCCTACTGAATAGAGAAAGGATTTTATATAGCTCTTGGCAATTCAGTAATTAGGTCTTCATGTAGGTGCTATAACTGGTCATTGAACCTGAATATTCAGCTGTAAAAGTTAAACTTTGGGAGCACTAAAGCCTAAGATGGGTGATACTCCTGCAGAAAAACTGGTAGAAAGTATAAAGAAATTAAGAATAGAATTTGAAATTGGCAGTAGTATAACTGAGAAAGAAATAGCTGTAAGAGTAAGAGAGTAGAACTTTAACATTGAAGGAACTTTTTTGTGTGTCTTTTAATGTGCCTGAGTGTTTTTTTCCCACCCTTAAGGTTCAAAGATCACCCAACGTTAAATGAAAGATATTTATTACTTCATCTGCTTGGTAGAGGTGGCTTTAGTGAAGTATATAAGGTAATGTAAATTTTATTCTGTTCTTCACGCTAATATAGCAGTGATATAAGAATATATAGTTAAGAAGTACTTTTTTTTTTTTTACTGATCTATGACTTTTTGTGAGAAAAGAAAGAAAAATTGTAAGTACATACAGGGTTTTAAAGGGTGGACCAAAAGATATTTACTGCCTTTGCAAACTTGGGTTTATTACTTAAATCTATCTCATTGTCTCCTTTTGGGAATAATAATAATGCTTTCATTATAAGGTTCTTACAGTGATTAACTTGAAGCATCACATGTACATCGTATAGAATATTGGTACTATATCATATAAGCCAGTAAGTGTTTTTTTTTTTTTTTTGGCCAGGCCTGGGTTTGAACCCACCACCTCTGGCATATGGGGCTGGCGCCTGTAGCTCAGCGGCTAGGGCACCAGCCACATATACCAGAGCTGGCAGGTTCAAATCCAGCCTGGGCCTGCCAAACAACAATGACAACTACAAACAAAAAAATAGCCAAGTGTTGTGTGGGTGCCTGTAGTCCCAGCTCCTTGAGAGGCTGAGGCAAGAGAATCACTTAAGTCCAAGAGTTTGATGTTGCTGTGAGCTGTGACGTCGCTGCACTCTACCAAGGGCAACAAAGTGAGACTCTGTCTGAAAAAAAAGAAAGAAGGAAATCTTCAGGCTGGTGTGGTGGCTCATGCCTATAATCTTAGCTAAGGCAGATGGATTGCTTGAGCTGATGAGTTCAAGACCAACCTGAGCAAAAGCCAGACCCTGGTTCTACTAAAAATAGAAAAACTGAGGCAAGAGGATTGTTTGAGCCTGAGTCAGAGGTTGCAGTGAGCTATGACACCACGGCACTCTACTTAGAGCAACAGTTTGAGACTCTGTCTCACAAAAAAAAGAAAGAAAGAAACCTTCCCAGTTTAATAAGAACTATGCCTTTCTGGTTTACTGAGGACAACCTGTCTTCTAGTTCTGACTTGGGGGGAAATTATGGGATTTAGATTCAGAGAACTTCAATTCTAATCTCAACCCCCATCAACTATTTTTGTTGTTTTGTTAACTTGGACAAGTATTAAGCATCATGAAGGAAGGGCCCTACCTTCCTCACTCTTTCCAATTCCTCTTTCTCTGATTCTGATGGTTGTTCATCTTTAAGCACTTAATGGTTGAAGTAGGCTTATCCAGGCAACAAGTTAGAAAAGGTGATCATAACAAGTTCAACTTGAATCTAAAAATAACTTAGATCTAAAAGTCACCAGCAGTGCATTTGGCATTAGCTCAGCCTAAAAGTTGCCCACCTTTCCTAACAGCCCTCTGCTATCCCCTAATAGTATTTTAACTGTTTTTAGTCCCATAGATGGAACTTTTATAGAATTAGGTTAAACAGAAATATAAATAGGGGTCCAGTGACTTGAATTTTCTTTTGAGACAGTCTCACTCTGTTGCCCTTGGTAGAGTGCTGTTGCATCATAGCTCACAGCAACCTCCAACTCTTGGGCTTAAGCTATTCTCTTGCCTCAGCCTCCCAAGTAGCTGGGAGTACAGGCGCCTGCCACAATGCCAAGCTATTTTTTGTTGCAGTTGCCACTGCTATTTTAGCTGTCTGGGGTGGGGTTTGAACCCGCCACTCTCAGTATATGGGGCAGGAGCCCTACCCACTGAGACATAGGCGCCACCCAACTTGAACTTTCTATACTGACCTAAATAAAATACCAGCAACATCTCTTTCTAACCCCATTAAAGCCCTTTCATGGTTGTCAGGTCCATTGGTAATAAGCCAAGAAAAGTAAAACACTTTTACACTGTGATAGAACCTTTTTTTTTTTTTTTTGCAGTTTTTGGCTGGGGCTGGGCTTGAACTCCTTTGAGCCACAGGCGCCACCGAAAAGGGAATATTCTTAACTACTACATCCTATATTATGTCTGATCTTATACTTTGCACTTTAGTAACAGAAAGTAATCTCTTAACTCTTCTGTTTTTTCCTCTGCTGCTTATTTATACGTTAAATTGATGGATGGGAATGGAGACTGGGGAACTTCTTTCAAATATATAAGTTTTAAATGTTTCTTGAAAGGGGCACTTTTGTTTCTAAGTTATAGTGGAACCTACAGTATTAAATCTTTTTAGTGACCTTCAGTGTTTTTATAAAATGTTTATAAGTCATGTGAAGCCTTTTAAAGTACTGATCATTCTGTGTTTTCAGTTTAAGAAATTGACGATTTGAGTAAATCAATTATAAATCATTTTTTTGAGACATCCAGGGAAAATTGAACATAGGTTAGATTAGATAAGATTAAAGAATTAGTATTAGTAATATTGGAGGCAATAATGATATATTGTTATTTTATCTAAATGTATTATCTCTTAGAGATACATACTGAAAAATTTACAGATGAAATGATACATTATCTGGAATTTGTTTTTAAAATACTTCACAGGAGGGCAGCACCTGTGGCTTAGTGAGTAGGGTGCTGGCCCCATATACTGAGGGTGGCAAGTTTGAACCCAGCCCCAGCCAAACTGCAACAAAAAATAGTCGAGTGTTGTGGTGGGCACCTGTAGTCTCAGCTACTTCAGAGACTGAGGCAAAAGAATCACCTACGCCCAAGAGATGGAGGTTGCCGTGGGCTGTGATGCCACTGCGCTTTACCGAGGGTGATAAAGTGAGACTCTGTCTCTCTAAAAGAAAAGGAAAAAAAAACTTTATGGGAGAAGTAAAAGCATGGATAGCAGGGAATAGGTGAAGTAACAATGGCAAAATATTGGTCAGTCTTGAAACTGGAAGATTTTTGAAGCAGCTGTTCTACTTTTCTATATGTTCAGTTTTATAACAGCAGTGTAGAATTTTTTTTAACAGTTGGAAAATTGTTAATAACTTGTTAATTTTCAAAAAATGAAAAAGAAGTAAGGGGGTTACTAGGAAAAGATAGATTAAGGAGGTTTGGTTTTTCCAACATAAGAAAAGCAATACAGCCATCTGTTTTCCTGGCTGCTTATTACTCCTACTGTCAGTATAGAAGAGTAGATATGTATTAAATACAAATAATAGCTTTATTGTTTTATTTTGATTCCATATAGTTATATAAAACTTGAATGCAAAAATTTACATTAAGGTTTTTGATTTATCGTCATGGAATTTGTATCTGGTCTCTAATACTAAAGGTATCATTGAACTATATATAGTCTTAGCAGAGATGATCACTAAAGATTGTTGTAGTGTTTATACTAATTACATATTATTGTAAAAATTATCACTCCTCTCCCCCCCAAAAAAAATCATGCAGCTATTCATTTGGTCTTTAGTCATAACTTTTTCTTGCCTTGACTCCTAGGCTTTTGACCTTTATGAACAAAGATATGCTGCTGTGAAGATACATCAGCTTAATAAAAGTTGGAGAGATGAGAAAAAAGAAAACTACCACAAGTAAATATTAATGCTTTAGGGTTTTTATAAATTAAAAAATTCTTAAATGATCTTGAAGAATTAATATACTCTTTCCCCATAGACATGCCTGCAGAGAGTATAGAATACACAAAGAACTGGATCACCCCAGAATAGTTAAACTCTATGATTACTTCTCCTTGGATACAGATACGTAAGTGAATAGAAGGATTTAGTTTTTTTTTAAAAATATGATTTTGCTTTCCCTATTTTGTGATGATGATATGAAACTCTTCACTTCCTCTTTGTAATTCTGAATTATTGGATAATAGTTATGTCTCATTTTTTCTCCATTGCAGGTTTTGCACAGTGTTGGAATACTGTGAAGGCAATGACTTGGATTTCTATCTGAAGCAACACAAATTAATGTCAGAGAAAGAAGCTAGGTCTATTGTAATGCAGATTGTAAATGCACTAAGATATCTCAATGAGATCAAACCCCCTATTATACATTATGATCTTAAGCCAGGTAATTAAATGTATCTAATAATTTTTTTAAGCTCAGAAGAGTATAATTTGTGAAAGTCTATTCATTAAGTTGTCTGAAAATACCCTTTTTGCTTTAGTTTTTAAAACTTCTATAATGTGGCTCGGCGCCTGTGGCTCAATCGGCTAAGGCGCCAGCCACGTACACCTAAGGTGGCGGGTTCAAATCCCCAGCCCAGGCCCGCCAAACAACAATGATGACTGCAACCAAAAAATGGCAGGGCGTTGTGGCGGGCGCCTGTGGTCCCAGCTACTTGGGAGGCGGAGGCAGGAGACTCGCTTGAGCCCAGGAGTTGGAGGTTGCTATGAGCTGTGATGCCATAGCACTCTACCCAGGGGATAGCTTGAGGGTCCGTCTCAAAAAAAAAAATTGGTACATCTTGGACTCAGCACAAGCAGAACCGGAGGGCACAAGCAAGCTGCATGAGCAAGCCCAGCTTTCCCTGTCACTCACTATAGTTTCACCAGCACCCCTCCCCCAGCCTCAGCTATGACCATATGAGGGAGTCTCACGTAATCTGCTAAAGAAGGAAGGAAAAAGACAAAGCTTGGGGTATGGCTGGGTTAGCTTAGTATGTGGGTAGAAGCTGAAAATGTATGACAGTCATATTATGGTCTCACTCAGGGAAGCCCTTAAGAAAAAGTGGTGAGGGGAAATAAATCTCTCCAATGGGTGGACCTTTGAGATGTGGACCTGGGGTCATCCACTTGGCATGGATGTGGAATGGCCCAAGGTTAGAGCATATGTGGACTCATGGGCAATGATAATGGCCTGGCCGGATTAGGAGCCTATAAGAAAAGGTTGGGAAAATCAGAGATAAAAGGTCTGGGGTAGAGGCATATGGGTGGACATATGAATGTGGCACAAGTGAGAAGCTGTCTGCATCCATGTTAAGGCCCACAAGTAAATATCAACCACAGAGGATGTGTCAACTAGACTATAAAGTAATTGGCTCGCCAATGTTGGCCAGCCTTTGTGAAGGCCCTGTCCCTCACTGCTACACAATGGACATCTGAACAAAGAGGCCTGGGGGCAGAGGTAGAAGTGATATCAGAATCTAACAACATAGACTGTCACTTGCCAGAATGAATATAGTTACTGCCATCTCTGAATGGCTAATCTGCCAGCCATAAATACTAATTCTAAGCTCTCTTCCTTAAGGAAATCAAGAGCCTACTTGGTCATCCTATAAGGGTACTTGTGAATCTCTCTAAATGTAGAATATAAATGTCTTAACACAATAACTAAGAAAAAGACATGAAGGCTATGTTAACCAGTTGGATGAAAGTACTTCAAATTGTATAGAGAAATAGTACACTGTACCCCATGATAGTATTAATGTACACTATTATGATTTAATTAAAAAAATATATATATACATATATAAAATAGCCTACTTGGTGACCAGTAGACTCCATTGGCCCCCTTTTGTCCTGGAGGGGCCAGCTGTTTGCTCCCACAGGACTAGACACTTACGAAAAGGTTTCCGTTCCTCCCTGCAGGGCCTCAGTGGCACCACTAAAGATTGCCTGACCCAGAGACATGGAATCCCATATAGCACAGCATCTGACCAGATGACTCTCTCCACGGAAGTGAGGGAATGAGCCCACAAACATGAGATCCACTGATTATATAACACACCTGACCACCCAGAAGCTACTGGATAAAGTATTGGAATGGCCAGTTAAGATGGAGCTGAAGCACCAGCATGAAGGTGATGACATCCTCCAGCACCCAGGAATATATATACCTTGAATCAGACAAGTTACTATGGTGCTGTGTTACCAGTAGAAATAATACATGGGTCTAGAAAGAGTGAAAAGAAGCCTCGGTGGCCCCACTTACCATCTTTCCAGTGACCCATCCAAGTTTCCTGTCCCCACAACACTGGGATCTGCACAGTTAGCAGTCCTGGTTCCTCAAAGGGGTACACTCTTTTTTTTTTTTTTGAGACAGAGCCTCAAACTGTCTCCCTGGGTAGAGTGCTGTGGCATCGAAGCTCACAGCAACCTCCAACTCCTGGGCCCAAACGAATCTCCTGCCTGAGTCTCCCAAGTAGCTGGGACCACAGGTGCCTGCCGCAATGCCTGGCTATTTTTTGGTTGCAGCCATCATTGTTGTTTGGTGGGCCCGGGCTGGATTTGAATCCACCACCTTAGGTGTATGTGGCTGGCACCTTAGCCACTTGAGCCACAGGTGCTGAGCCAAAAGGGGTACACTCTTGCCTGGAAACTACAGTGATGGCTGTGACCAAGTACTTTGGCCTACTATGGTCAGAGACTAGCAGGTAAGAAAAGGAATGGCCATCTGACCAGAGGTAATTGACACTGGTCAGGAGGAAGAGGTGGGTACTGTTACACAATGCAGGAAGGTGGAATATGTATGGAATTCTGGCTACTTACTTGGGTGCCTCTTGCCTAACTTCTTTGACTGTGAATGGATAAGAGGAGCATCCCTGGCCTGAGAATATGCTCAGCTCCCTTAGAAATGAGGATCAGGAGCACCTAACCAGGTATGTTACAGGGAGCCAGCAGCTGAGGTGGATAACTAAGGGTGAGAGAATTAGAATGAATAGAGGTGGAGAGGTATGATGAGAGCCAGTTGTGGCCTTAAGGCCAACTGCAATGACAGGGGCTAAGGGGCTCATTCCACTATTTTCCCTCTTGCAAGGTTCCTCATAGGAACAGTAGCCCTGAAAGAGCTGTTTCCTGAATACAAATGAGAAAGAGATGAACAAGGTATAAAGGGTGGACTGTTGGCTCGGCGCCTGTGGCTCAATCAGCTAAGGCGCCAGCCATGTACACCTAAGGTGGCGGGTTCAAATCCCCAGCCCAGGCCCGCCAAACAACAATGATGGCTGCAACCAAAAAATGGCCAGGCGTTGTGGCGGGCGCCTGTGGTCCCAGCTACTTGGGAGGCGGA
>CAUYQV010127119.1:0-12155 GCA_963574575.1 Galagoides demidoff
GCTGCAACCAAAAAATGGCCGGGCGTTGTGGCGGCCACCTGTGGTCCCAGCTACTTGGGAGGCGGAGGCTGGAGACTCGCTTGAGCCCAGGAGTTGGAGGTTGCTATGAGCTGTGATGCCATGGCACTCTACCCAGGGGGACAGCTTGAGGCTTCGTCTCAAAAAAAAAGGAAATTGTATCTTCATTTATAAGTGAAATATGTTTGTAATTTCCCCTTTATGATAATATATTTTCTCCAATTTTAATATCAGGTGTATCCAGATTAAGTAGAATGATTTCGAAGTATTTCTTCTTTTTCTATTGTCTATAAGATTTGGCATGATCTGTTTTTTGAAATTATCTTTTACTTTTATTTATAAATATTAGTTGTTTATTTTTGAGACTTTGGAAAAAAAATAATAAGTTAACTGATGACTCTGTACTGAACCTCAGAGCATTCTATAATAGACATACTCTTATTTGACAATGTGAATGTTACTTTCTTGGCATTATTATTATTATTAATGCTTAGTACTTCAATGCAGCAGTCTGATTTCTTTTCTGACTGTATTTATCTTTGTTCATTCTTTACAAGGTTTTTGTTTCTAGTCCTTATCTTAAACAGTTATTGTTATTAAATTGTAAGCCTTTTTAATTTTGTGAAGGCAAAAAGTGGAAACCTAATAAACATATGTATATGTAAAAAAAAGGAGAATTCCAGCATGCCTTTTTTATATGTAGTTTCAAAAATATATATATATGTAAAGGATACTACAGAGGATACAGATGAAAGATGAAGAAATGTCTAGGACCTATAATCCTAGTCCTCTGGGAGGTCGAGGCAGGTGGACTGCTTGAGCTCTTAAGTTCAAGACTAGCCTGAGCAAGAGTGAGACCCTATTTAAAAATGAAAAACAGGCTCAGTACCTATGGCTCAAGCGGATAAGGCACCAGCTACATACATCTGAGCTGGCAGGTTCGAATCCAGCCCAGGCCCGCCAAACAACAATGATGGCTGCAACCAAAAAATAGCCAGGCATTGTGGCAGGCGCCTGTACTCCCAGCTATTCGGGAGGCTGAGGCAGGAGACTCGCTTGAGCCCAGGAGTTGGAAGTTGCTGTGAGCTGTGATGCTACAGCACTCTACCCAGGGCGACAGCTTGAGGCTCTATCTCAAAAAATAAAAAATAAAAATAAAAATGAAAAACAGAGCCAAGAGAATCGCTTGAACCCTAGAGTTTGAGGTTGGTGTGAGCTATGACGCCATGGCACTCTACCAAGGGCAATAAAGTGAGTCTCTGCCTCAAAAAATAAACAAATAGGCCAGTGTGGTGGCTCACACCTGTAATCCCAACATTTGGAAAGCCGAGGCGGGTGGATTGCCTGAGCTCCAGATTCGAGACCAGCCTGAGCCAGGGCAAAACTTTGTCTCTAAAAACAGCCAGGCATTGTGTGTGGGGGGTGTCTGTAGTTCCAGCTACTTGGGAGGCTGAGGCAAGAGAATCACTTAAGCCCAGGAGTTTGAGGTTGCTGTGAGCTATGATGCCACAGCACTCTACTGAGGGCAACAAAGTGAGACTCTGCCCCCCCCCCAATAATAATAAATAAATAATAAAATAAAAGTAGTTAAAATTTATATATATATATGTATATATAGGCAGCACCTATGGCTCAGTGAGTAGGGTGCTGGCCCCATATACCAAGCATGGAGGGTTCAAACCCAGTCCTGGCCAAACTGCAACCAAAAAATAGCCAGGCGTTGTAGTGGGTGCCTATAGTCCCAGCTACTTGGGAGGCTGAGGCCAGAGAATCGCTTAAACCCAAGAGTTGGAGGTTGCTGTGAGCTGTGTAATGCCATGGCACTCTACCAAGGGCAATAAAGTGAGACTGTCTCTAAATATATATATATATATATATCTAGGACAAGGTTATGAAAAATCTTGAGCACGGGTGCCTCTGTCCCTGTGGAGTTGGGTTGTGCCATCCTCCTAGGACATGGATTCTCCCAACTCTGTACTTATGGGATTTTTATGGATGTTTCATTACATAGGTATGTATGACTGATTAACTCTATTTCCAGCTCCTCTCTCCTCTCTGGAAAATGGGAAGTGGGGCTGAAAGTTTCAAGATTCCAATCATGGCTTGATCTTTCTGGTAGTCAGCCTCCTTTCTGAAGTTCACCTCTAGAACAAAGGCACTCCTATCTCCCGAAATTCCCAGGGGGTTAGGAACTCTACGTCAGAAACTTCTATCATACAGGAAATTACGAAAGTCTTAGGAGTTCTTTGTCAGGAACCAGGGTCAAAGACCAACATGTAGAATTTCTTATTATTTCATATCATGCTATTATGCAGGGCAGAAGATTAAATTTCTACTGTTCTGTAGTTTCCCCATGAGTAGAAAGAAGTAGGTCTAGGTCTCCTGAGTAGCTTGTATGTCACAGCTAACTAACTTTGGTTAGCAAAACAGCCAGGGCTTCCTTGGGAATGAGTAAGTAACTTCCTGTTTCCTCTATTTTCTTTTTTTTTTTTTTTTTTTTTTTGGGAGGCTGCAGAGCAGCACCAAGGAGGAGAGAAAAAGAGAAGAGAAAGGAGAAGAGAGAGAGGGAGAGCAGAGAAGTGAGAGGGGGGAGAAGAGGAGAGAGCCTGTTTCCTCTATTTCTTCTGTCATTGATTAGAAGGGGGAAAAAAGAATGGTACAATGAAACACATAATAATTATTTTTCAAATACTTCTAAGAATAGTGTTTTATGTACATCTTTGATTCAATTCTCCAAATAGGCACATAAGTAGACAATATTACTATCCCAAATTTTCACTAAAGGAAACAGGTTTAGAAAGTAGAAGTGGCTTTCAAACCCACCAAAACCAGTGCTCCAATTACACTTGACTACACACTCTCCTACCCTTTTTTGCCAATGAAGCCCAAGGATGGTCATCTTGCCCTTCCCTTTTATTGAGAGGAGTGGTCTCAGTCTCTTCATTTATATAATAAAGGAGTTAGATTTGCATATCTTGGAAGGCCCTCCTACCTCTGATTTCTGCTTCTACTGCCAAGGGAAAAAGAGGAGTTCTGTGCTAATCAAAGATAAGAGCAAGGCCTCACTTAATGGAATTTGTATGTCAACCATCTAGGAGCTCTGAACTGATATGTACGACTTACTCCAACAAAGAATGGGTACTTGGGATGATGTCTGCAGGTGTGGAGGTAGGTTGCAGATCAGTCAGAGAAGTGGCTGGGTAGAATTAACAGTGATGTACATGAAAAGGAAGTTGATAAGAAAAGTGGGACATCCTTTGAGACAACCTTCTCCTCTTAGCTCAATTTCCTTTCTTCCTGAGATTCTTAGGAGAGTGAGGAGTAGATGAAAAGGGAAATTGCTGCTCAATGGCAAAAAAATAAAAAGATGCAATAACTTAAATCAGTTTTTTTCTATCTCCAAGCAGCCTACAATAAGTCTGTCTCATTCTATCTAGCAAATAGAAATCTGAAAAATCTATTTTTGCTCATGATTTTTTTTTTTGAGACAGAGTCTCACTATGTCGCCCTTGGTAGAGTGCTGTGGCATCACAGCTCACAGCAACCTCAAACTCTTGAGCTTATGCGATTCTCTTGCCTCAGCCTCCCAAGTAGCTGAGACTACAGGCACCCACCACAATGCCCAGCTGTTGTTGTTGTTGTTATTGTTGTCGTTGTTTAGCAGGCCTTGGCTGGGTTTGAACCCACCAGCCCGGGTGCATGTGGCTGACGCCCTAAACACTGGGCTAAAGGCTCCAAGCCTGCTCATGATTTTTTATTATGGAGAGTTTTAACTGTATCAACATACCATCTTTGCTAGAATTCTGCTATAATGTCATCAACGTGCATTTAAGCATAATAAAAATATTTCCATGCTCACCCTGATGACTCAGCCTTGAACTTACATCAGGTCTGCTAAAGGAAGATAAAACTGCAAGTCTCAGTGGTGAGGGTGGGGGAACACATCACTCAGCCATGGCAGGTTTACACCCTCTTGGATGTTTGTTGGTGACTAGGGGTGGCTGATGTCAAATGGTCCTCTGATGATTGTCCGTCCCCAGGATATCAGGAGCACAGCTGAGTGGGGAAGATTTCAGGCTAGAGCTCCATCTCCTAGTCCTACTCTCTGACAAAAATGATCCTATAGGCTCGGCGCCTGTGGCTCAAGCAGCTAAGGCGCTAGCCACATACACCTAAGGTGGCAGGTTTGAATCCAGCCCGCCAAACAACAATGATGGCTGCAACCAAAAAATGGCCAGGCGCTGTGGTGGGCGCCTGTAGTCCCAGCTACTTGGGAGGCAGAGGCAGGAGACTCGCTTGAGCCCAGGAGTTGGAGGTTGCTATGACCTGTGATGCCATGGCACTCTACCCAGGGGGATAGCTTGAGGCTCCATCTCAAAAAAAAAAAAAAAAGATCCCATAGCCAGATGGTAGGGGATGCGGAATAGGAAAGGCTAGAGAAAGTAACCCCTGGCAGATCAGCACCATGGTTCCTGGCCAGAGCAGGGGCTCATGCGTCAAAGCAAGGCACAGATGGTCTTCCAAGTAATTAGAGAAATTGAATCCCCAGCATATTTCAATCCCTGTATAGACATACTTCTAAAAAAGAAAGAAAGGAGGAAGGAAGCAAGGGAGGGAGGGAGAGAGAGAGGGAGGGAAAGAAAGAGAAAAAGAAAAAAGAAAAATAAACACATGGAACATATGAAAGACTCTGAAATTCAAGGTCTGGCTGGCTTTGGAAGAAAGGAAAAAAGCAAGCTGAAGATGTGGCTCACACCTATAATCCTAGCACTCTGTGAAGCAGAGGAGGGTGGTTTGCTTGAGCTTAGGGGTTCAAGACCAGCCTGAGCAAAGAGTGTGATACTGTTTCTGCTAAAATTAGAAAAACTGTCTTGGTGTTGTAGTAGGTGCCTCTAGTCCCTGCAACTTGGGAGGCTGAGGCAAGAGGATTGCTTGAGCCCAAAAGCTTGGGGTCGTTGTGAGCTAAGACCATATTACTCTACCCAGGGTGACAAAATAGGGGGAGCAGAGGAAGGGAAAGAGAGAAAGAAAAAAAGAAAGAAAAATGAACTCATGGCAGTTTAATCTTAAGGTCTGGATTGCTTGGGCAAAGTACTGCAGCTTAATACTTTTTTTTTTTCTTAAGACAGAATCTCAAGGCTAGGCGCCTGTGGCTCAAGTGGCTAGGGTGCCAGCCACATACACCTAAGGTGGTGGGTTCGAATCCAGCCCAGGCCCGCCGAACAACAATGACGGCTGCAACCAAAAAATAGCCGGGCATTGTGGCGGGCGCCTATGGTCCCAGCTACCTGGGAGGCGGAGGCAGGAGAATCGCTTGAGCCCAGGAGTTGAGGTTGCTGTGAGCTGTGATGCCATAGTACTCTACCCAGGGTACTTCAGGACTGGAATGGATTTGAAGAGATATAGATCACTGGACAAGGATTTCACAGGTTCACTGAGGGCATGTGTTCCTTCATAAAGCAAATTAGGCAAAAGGGAAATGTTCTTTTCTGCTTCCACACCTGCTTTTATAGGCCCCTGGCCAACTGCCTTATCTAAGCAAGATACTGAGTAATCAGCTGGTGCTGAGGTCAGAATGAAGTAGTTGTTGCTCTCTTCTTTGTACAGGCTTTGGCATGCTGGTTTGAAAAACTTTAAAAACATCTCCAGCTGGAAGATGAAAGCCACCCTGGAATCGTGGAAACACGATTCACAGAGTGAAAATGAACCAATTAGCTGATTTTTTGTAGACTAGCAAATTAAAAAAAACATTTTTTTGAGACAGGGTCTTGGTTTGTCACCCAGGCTAGAATGCAGTGGCTCACTGCAGCCTCAAACTTATGGGTTCAAGAGACCCTCCTGCCTCAGTCTCTCAAGTAGCTAGGATTACAGGCATACACATCCATTCTTGTCTAATTTTTAAATTTTTTTTGTAGAGATGGGATCTCACTATGTTGCCCAGGCTAACCTTGAAGAAAGAGCAATTTATAATAATTCTTTACATGTTTAAAGCATTTTATAATTTATATGTGTTTTCCTATTTGATCATGAGTATAATTCAATATGTTGTAGTATGTTTAAACCTATATCCATTTCTCAGGTAAGGAAACTGAGGGTCAGATTTATTTCAAGTCTCACTGCTTGAAAGTGGTAGAGGCTGGATTAAGAACCCTAAATCTGGGGGAGCACCATGGCTCAGTGGGTGGGGTGCCGGCCCCATATACCAAGGGTAGGTAGTTCAAACTCGGCCCCAGCCAAACTGCAACCAAAAAATAGCTGGGCGTTGTGGCAGGCACCTGTAGTCCCAGCTACTCAGGAAGGCTGAGGCAAGAGAATTGCCTAAGCCCAGGAGTTGAAGGTTGCTGTGAGCTTAGTGACTCCTTAGCATTCTACCAAGGATGATAAAGTGAGACTCTGTCCCTACAAAAAGAACGCTAAATTCCAAGTGATACTTTTTTTCCTACTTAGCAAAATAGAACACAAAAGAGGGACTCCTTCATTCTATAATGGACTATAGATACTTTCTGAAATAAGATAAATCATAAGTAATTTTTTTTTTTTTTTTTAGAGACAGAGTCTCACTTTATTGCCTCGGGAAGAGTGCCAATGGCATCATAGCTCACAGCAACCTCAAACTCTTCGGCTCAAGTAATCCTCTTGCCTCAGCCTCCCTAGTCTAAGTAGCTAGGACTGTAGATGCCTGCCAAAACACCAGCTATTTTTAGAGATAGGGTCTTGCTCTTGCTCAGGCAAAATCATGTTCTCAAGCAATTCACCTGCGTCGGCCTACCACCGTGCCGCCCTGCCCGACCTCATAAGTAAAAATTTTTTTTGAGACAGAGTCTTACTATGTCGCCCTCGGTAGAATGCCGTGGCATCACAGCTAACAGCAACCTCAAATTCTTGGGTGTAAGCTATTCTCTTGCCTTAGCCTCCTACGTAGCTGGGACTACAGGTGCCCGCCACAATGCCCAGCTATTTTTTTTTGTTGCAGTTGTCATTGTTGATTTTAGCTGGCCTGGGCTGGGTTTGAACCCAGGCTGGCGCCATATGTACTGAGCTACGGGCGCTGCTCAGCTATTAGTTTTTATTTATTTATGTTGTTGTTGTTGTTGTTGTCATTGTTGTTTGGCAGGCCCAGCTGGGTTTGAACCCACCAGCCCCGGTGTATGTGGCTGGTGCCCTAGCCGCTGAACTACAGGCACCAAACCCCTCATAATTAAATTTTAAAAAAGAAACATCTGCCAAAAGGTCACTGAAAGAGCTGACAAATGGTTTTGATAGCCCCTGTGGATTGGTCAAAATCTGTTTGCTTGCAAGTGATGGAAACTGCTCAAACTGAAGGAGGTTCCACAGCAATGTCATCAGGATTGGCTTATCTATCCATTGGTCCTGTATTCCTCACTGTTGACTTCCTTTTTTTTTTTTTCTTACAGTTTTTGGCCAGGGCTGGGTTTGAACCCACTACCTCTGGCATATGGGGCTGGAGCCCTACTCCTCTGAGCCATAGGAGTCTCCCTGTTGACTTCCATTTTAGACAACCTCCCCCAACAGGATGGCAACCTCCTCCCAGTAGCTCCAGTCTTACATTCTTCTAGTGCAGCAATCCCAGCGTTAAGAGAACCTTTATTCCAATAGCTTTAGCTTTGGCCAGAAGCAGATTATATATCCAATCCTAGAGTAATGGTCAGGTCAGCTCCAATCAAATCACATGGACTGAATTTAAAAGTATAATCAGGATTCTGTTACTACTGGTCTTAGCACCATAGCACTCTAGCCTGGACAACAGAGTGAGACTCCATCTCAAAAAAAAAAAAAAGGAAAGAGTGGGCCGGGCACAGTGGCTCACACCTCTAATCCTAGCACTCTGGGAGGCTGAGGCGGGTGGATTGCCTGAGCTCATGAGTTCACAACCAGCCTGAGTAAGAACAAGACCCCCATCTCTACTAAAAATAGAAAATCTGAGGCAAGAGGATTGCTTGAGCCCAAGAGTTAGAGGTTGCTGTGAGCTTTGAGGCCATGACACTCTACTCAGGGTGACAGCTTGAGACTTGTCTCAAAAAAAAAAAGAGTGTTTCTTTCCTTTCACTTATCTGGAGTGAATTACTCTCCTAATTATGGAGGGGTTTTTTGATTTTGTTTGTTTTGAGAGAGGATCTCTTTGTCACCTAAGCTACAGTGCTATGGCCTCATCATAGCTCACAACAACCTTGAACTCTTATGCTTAAGCACTCCTACCTCAGCCTCTCAAGTAGCTGGAACTACAGGCACATGCTGTCACAGCTGGTTACCTTTTTTTCCTATTTTTTTGTAGAGATAGTCTTGTTCTTGCTCAGGCTGATCTCCAACTCCTGGCCTCAAGCCATTTCCCCCCTCCTTGGCTTCCCAGGGTGCTAGGATTACAGGCTGAGTCACTATGCCCAGCCTCAAACTTTTTCTATCAACATATAATACCTAAAAAAAACTAGCACATATTGGCTGCAAGATATTTTATTTATTTCCTTAGCAGAAAGCCTGTCTAAGAAAAGTTTATTCAAAAGTAGATTACAGGCTCAGCAGGGTGGTTGGCTGGTGAGTTTGAGCCCAGCCAGGGCCTGCTAAACAACAACTACAACCAAAAAATAGCCAGGCAAAAAACAAAAAAAAAGAAAGAAAGAAAGAAAGAAAGAAATAGGCAGGCATTGAGGTGGGCACCTGTAGTCTCAGCTACTTGGGAAGCTGAGGCAAGAGAATCGCTTGTGCCCAAGAGTTTGAGGTTGCTGGTAGCTGTCACACCACGGCACTCTACTGAAGGTGACATAGTGAGACTCTGTCTCAAAAAAAAAAAGGTAGCTGACAATGAGAACACACAATAGCAGTATTGATAACAGTATGTTGAAATAGACATTGTTTATATTGCTAAAGGGTGTGAATATTTACACAAACTTTCTGGAGGGCAACTGGGGGATAATCTATTAAAATCCTTAAAAATGCTTATAACTGGCTCAGCGCCTGTAGCTCAAGCGGCTAGGATGCCAGCCCCATACACCAGAGCGAGCCGGTTCAAATCCAGCCGGGCCTGCCAAACAATAATAACAACTGCAACCAAAATATAGCCGGGCTATCGTGGCAGGTGCCTGTAGTCCCAGCTACTTGGGAGGCTGAGGCAAGAGAATGACTTAAGCCCAAGAGTTTGAGGTTGCTGTGAGCTATGACGCCATAGAACTCTACCCAAGCGACAGCTTGAGACTCTTGTTTAAAAAAAAAAAAATGCTTATAACTATTGACTTCCATGGAAATAGGAGATATACACAAAGATTTCTCCAGTAAGCTTTATGCTCTAAATCAGGGGTCCTCAAACTTTTTAAACAGGGGGCCAGTTCACTGTCCCTCAGACCGTTGGAGGGCCGGACTGTGGGCCCCGGGACAAGTCGGCTGCTAAGCAGGACAGGCAGCGGTGGCAAAAACACCCAGCGGGCCAGATAAATGTCCTAGGCCAGCCACATGTGGCCTGTGGGCTGTAGTTTGAGGACACCTGCTCTAAATTTATTTATGCTTTAAATCATTCTCCAACATATAATGCTGTTTCTCTAATAGCCAAGAGTCGCAGGTCCAGGAATCAAGGGGTAGAAATAAGAGTGACATCACTTAACTATTATGCCTAGTGATCCACTGCAAAATTTTTGCCTTCTGTTCCCATGAACTCATGTTGTGCCTCTTTAGAAATCTTAGTTCCAAAGGGAGGAATGCTTTCTTTCATCAGAGACACAACAACGATTCCATGGAACTGGAAGTTAAGAGTGCTACTTAGTTACTTTGGGTTCCTCAGGCCTCTGAGTTAACAGGAAAAGAAGGGAGTCACTGTACTGTCTGGGGTGATTGATCCTCACTATCTAGCCGAAATTGGGTTGCTACCATGCAATGAAGATAAGAAAGAGTATTTCTGCTTTTTTTGTTTATTTGTTTGTTTTGCAGTTTTTGGCTAGGGCCGGTTTAACCCACCACCTCCGGTATATGGGGCCCGTGCCCTACTCCTTGAGCCGCAGGCGCCACCCAAGAAAGAGTATTTCTAGAATATAGGAGATCCCTTAGGGCTTCTTTTACAATCCATTCTTTATAACATCCCAGTCCAGGCGAGACTACTTATGGCCCAGACTCTTTAGGAAGAAAGGTTTAGCTCACCCTACCAGGCAAAGAACCATAACCAACTGAGGTATTTGCTGACAAAAAGGGGAACGTGGAATGGTTAGTGAAAGAAGCCACAGTTAAGATTGACCCCAGGACCAGATGCAGAAACAAAGATACTTATTACTACATTTCTTCTTTTTTTTTTTTTTTTTGAGACGGAGCCTCAAGCTATCTCCCTGGGTAGAGTGCCATGGCATCACAGCTCATAGCAACCTCCAACTCCTGGGCTCAGGCGAGTCTCCTGCCTCCGCCTCCCAAGTAGCTGGGACCACAGGTGCCTGCCACAACGCCTGGCTATTTTTTGGCTGCAGCCATCATTGTTGTTTGGTGGGCTGGGCTGGGGATTCGAACCCACCACCTTAGGTGTACGTGGCTGGCGCCTTAGCCAATTGAGCCACAGGCGCCATTTCTTCTTTATGTTGTTATGAATAGGTGGGTATAATCAAATTTCTCTGTTTAGGCTTGGCGCCTGTGGCTCAAGAGGCTCAGGCACCAGTCACATGCACCTAAGGTGGCAAGTTCAAATCCAGCCTGGGCCCGCCAAACAACAATGACGGCTGCAACCAAAAAACAGCCAGGTGTTGTGGCAGGAACCTGTGGTCCTAGTTACTTGGGAGGTTGAGGCAGGAGACTGGCTTGAGCCCAGGAGTTGGAAGTTGCTGTGAGCTGTGATGTTATGGCACTCTGTCAGGGGGACAGCTTGAGGCTCTGTCTCAAAAAAAACCCCAAATTTCTCTGTTTAATTTCTACTCTCATCCCCATATCATATTACATAGAATGTATTAATAATATTTAACTTTATATCACAGTATTTAAGTTACATGATATTGAAGAGGAGAATGAACATCACCCAAGGACTTTGTGTCCTTTTCTTGGGGAATGAGTTAGTGCATTTTTGGTTGTACATAGGATGCTTACCTCATGTTGGGTGGAATTATGAATTTGTCATTGTTCTTATTTATTCTTAAGTATAGTTTACAGAGATGTGCATAGGTGTACAAGTTGACAAGGGGTGGACTGGGATAATTAGTTTTATGTATCATTTTTGGCTTGACAATGATGCCAGTTATTTAATCAAATATGAATCCAAGTGTTGTTTTCAAGGTATTTTGTAGAAATAGTTAATATTCTTTTTTTTTTTTTTTTGTAGAGATGGAGTCTCACTTTATTGCCCTCGGTAGAGTGCCATGGCGTCACACAGCTCACAGCAACCCCCAACTCTTGGACTTAAGCGATTCTCTTGCCTCAGCCTCCCAAGTAGCTAGAACCACAGGTGCCCGCCACAATGCCCAGCTATTTTTGGTTGCAGTTTGGCTAGGGCCAGGTTCGAACCCACCACCCTCAGTATGGGGCTGGCACCCTACTCTCTGAGCCACAGGTGCCACCCATAGTTAATATTCTATAATTAGTTGACTTTAAGTAACTAATGAGGTCCTAGGGCCTCATTCAATCAGTTAAAAAGCCTTAAGAGTAGAAGTGAAAGACTGGGTGCAGTGGCTCATGCCTGTAATCCCCACACTCTGGGAGGCCAAGGAGGGGGTAGATTGCTTGCGCTCAGGAGTTCCAGACCAGCCTCAACTACCTCTATCAAAATAGAAAAATTAGCCAGGCAGGCACATGTGGTCCTAGCTACACAGAAAGCTGAGGGAGAGGATCTGGTTGAGCCCTAGAGTTTGAGGTTGCTATAAGCTATGACTTCATGGTACTCTACTGAGGGTGACAAAAGTTAGACTCTGTCTCAAGAAAAAAAAGAGCAGAACTGAGGTTTCTCTGAGGACAAGAAAATTCTGCCTCAAGACTGCAACATCGGCTTGGTGCCTGTAGCTCAATCGGCTAAGGCGCCAGCCACGTACACCTAAGGTGGTGGGTTCGAATCCCCAGCCCGGGCCCGCCAAACAACAATGATGGCTGCAACCAAAAAATGGCCGGGCGTTGTGGCAGGCGCCTGTGGTCCCAGTTACTTGGGAGGTGGAGGCAGGAGACTCACCTGA
>CAUYQV010127120.1:0-34804 GCA_963574575.1 Galagoides demidoff
TGGCGGGCGCCTGTGGTCTCAGCTACTTGGGAGGCGGAGGCAGGAGACTCGCTTGAGCCCAGGAGTTGGAGGTTGCTATGAGCTGTGATGCCATGGCACTCTACCCAGGGAGATAGCTTGAGGCTCCGTCTCAAAAAAAAAAAAAAAAAGGGAGGGAGACTGAATAGGTCAAGGAACAGGCTTCAGCTTCTTAGGGAAGAGGGAATAGGATGTGACAGCTAAAAGCACTGGGTTGGAGAATGGGAGGATTGAGGAGGCAGCCAGTTAAGAACCAACAGAGATAACTCAGTGTAGCTTGTGTGCCATGTAATAATGGGACATAATTCCACCTGACAGCCATCCCCTTAATGCAGCAACAATAACGGCAGCACAGAGGGAAACAGAGAGGTTAGGCAGGCCTGAGTTCAGCTAAGAGGAAGCGGGAAAGGAAAAGAAAGTTGTGGAGAGAGTGCCCACTTTTGTAGAATTTCCTGTGTTTCTTCTATAGAGTTGCAGTTTTATGAGAGTTGAGTTTCTTACTGGCAAAATTTAAGTTTTAAAATGTATAGAAAGATTCAGTCAGCGAGCCCCTTAAATAAATCATCTCGTTTAACTATTGTCACCGTCCATTAAAGTGGGTTGGCCTCATATTTTCAAATGAGGAAAATGGAACTTGGAACAATTGGGTGAATTGTGTTCACATTTACACACCAAAGCTGTAAATGGCAGGTCCGGGATTCAAACCCCAGCAATCTAACTCTGCCATCCCTGTTCTGAGTTATTGTTAAATTGCTTCTCTGTTTGTGACTTGAGAATACAGTATATCCCTACCAGTGGTGTTTCACTTGAGTGAAATATCCTTTTGTCCTTTGCCTTCAAGGCCTTCAGGGTGTTTAAACCTCCAGGTTTTTCAGAAGGGAGCACCTTGAAATAAGGAGGAGGCCAGGCTATGAATCATGACCTCTCTGGCTGTAAGAGCTCAAGGCCTTTGAGGTAAAATGTTTACAGTAGCTAATTGGTAACATAGTTCTCTGCTGGTAAGATGGGAGGATGAATCAATCTCAACATCCTGCCCAGAAACCCCAGTGCTCAAGTCAGGACCTTGGTACGTTCCTAACAACCCTCTTTTAATTAAAGTCCCTGGAGGCTGACCCGAGTCTGCAAATCTGTCTCTTCACCCATACGTGTAGTGGTCAATCATGTCAAGTGGTGTTTTTTCCCCTCTTGGGTAATCCATCAGTGCTAGCCACCGGCTATTGATTATTTTAGGAAATAAACACATTTTGTTACCTTTATCCTGAGGAGCCAGGAAGGGTGAAGAGAGGGCAAGAAAGGGAGTGTTTCTGCTTTGAGGATGAGCTGGAGTAAAAACCCAGCAGGATTTTTGCACATCCCAGTTAGAATTCAAACATGAAAACTGGCTGCTTCAATACCTAAGCAAAAGAATTCCACAAAATTCACTAATACTGCCTGCTTAACCTTTTCTGGAAGTCTTGAAAATTTGATCAGTAAGTTATACCTGTTACATGTTCTTAATGTTTGATTGGTTTTATTCTGTAACTTAGGTATAACCAAGTCAACAGATGCTCTGACCTTCTTATTTACCCCCTTCCCTCACCGAGTTTTATGAAAATGCTTATTCTTATCTAAATTAGGAAAACAAAATGACTTGCTGTTGACAGAAACATCCATTTTTCTGTCATTGCATAATTTCATGGAAAAAATATAAGGAAGAAAAACATAGATAAATGCATGAATTATGGGGCTTGATTTATTTTTCTTAGGCCTCTGGAAAGCAAACACACATGTGTGGTATGCTGTTTGCATTCCCATTTACTTTAGAAGCATTTGTGAGAAGGGCTAGAGTAGAGAGTTGATGGTTATTAAGCATTTATTTTCACTTGAGCAATATTGTACTGCAGTTAACCTTTTTTTCTACTGCTCTTAGCTAAACTTGGTTTTCTTATTCTTTTCAGGGCTATGAGGGTTCTCTTATAAAACTCACGTCTAAGCAGGTAAGAATTTTAAACTTGCATATAAAAGATCACTTTTTGCCTTTCCTCAGAAGTGTTACCAGGGCTCAACATTCTTTTTATTCTCATTAGGATTTGGGGTTTTTTTATGTGGCTTTAAAATTAAGGGTGAGATCAGTTAGGAATTAGCACAGGAAAATGACTCTTAATTCCATAGTCTGCAGCTAGAATTTCTAAGAGTGTCCCAGAGGATGGCAAAAAACAGTGCATCCAGCAAAGTGTGTTGAAACTGATTTGTATGTTCCAAGGAAATGATAGTTTATTATCCAAATTCACTTTTATTCCCAATTCTGTCCTCTTTCTTTTGATGAGGTTAAACATTAATACTTTTGCAGTCGATGTGAATATTGTATCAGAAGGTGAAGAATCATGCTATTTCTCAAATCCCTAAACAGGCAGAGTCCCAAGTCTGTAATGGAGCATAGAAGGTAGAGAAGTAATCAGTGGCTCTAATAGTCCTACAGGCTTCTTAGAGATTTTAGCTATAAGCTTTTTTTTCCTTTCTATTTTTTAAAGCTTGAACACTTGGCATACTCACCTTCCCAATCACTCTTCATCTTTCTGGCTCATCAGAAATAAGCTATGTTGCAGGCCCACTTCTGGGCTGAAAGATTATAATAGAGTCCAAAGGGATTATGACCTCTCTTCTTCTGTTTACTTGGAACAGAGTGCTTTATATGCCTAATTAAACAGAATTTTTTAAGACATGCCCAGGGATTTGAGACAGAAATGTTCACTTTGTAATTTTGGTCGTATAGTGAGAGTACAGGGGTTTTATCATTGTGTCATTGTATTCCTTGCACTTACAGTGTACCAAAAGGTGACTCGGTTCTCTTTCCATTTTAAAAGATGAAGAAACTGAGGTACAGTGAATTTGATTTAGGAAAGTAGAGCCTCTCCGACCCAAGTTTTCCTCTATTCCCTTGTTCACTGCTATTCACCTTCCAGCCACTTGTAGATTTTTTTGTGATTTTCTAAATCCCCAGCTGTGCCCTTGAAGAACTACCCTCACCATCCCTGTGATTCGCATTAGAAATTTGGGCTAAGTCCACTGAGTCATCATTCTTTGGGACTGGCTTTCTTGTTTCTGTCCATTGCTTGTGGTCATGTCCTTATCTTAGCTCTTCAGTTTGACATCGCCCTTGACCCAGAAAAATAGATGTCCCCTGATTTTTTTCTTCATATTTCTCTTTCTTTCCTCAGCCCGTAGGCTTTGTCAGTTTTGACAGTCGCTCAGAAGCAGAAGCTGCAAAGAATGCTCTGAATGTAAGTACTGATGATAAATCTTAGGGGCTTTCCTCATGAGGCCATGGGAAGTAATAGAATCTCTTTGGACCGGAAATCAAATGGAAGGAATATGACTGCTTAGCATTAACAGGGAGGTGTTCATCAATTAACCTTAGAAAAAGAAGAAGAAAAGAAAACCAAGTTTAGCTAAGAGCACTAGAAAAAAAGGTAACTGCAGTACAATATTGCTCAAGTGAAAAAGAACTGTGATCAGATGTGCAAATTGCTAAATAACATTTTGCTTCTTGATAGCTTTTACTGAAATACCCAAAATATCTGATGATGTAAGTCTTCCTTGAATCCAGTCCCATCACACCATAGCCATGTGCAGCACTGGTGGTTTTCTCTAGACGTAATGATGGGGAAGTTAGCTGGCTATCATGATACTCCAAAAGGCTAAACCCAAGGGTAGATCAAACTATTGGCTTTTCTTATAAAGTTATCTTTTTAGGAGTATGGGTTTTGTTTTTTTTTTTTTTTTCTAAACAGGTCTATTCTAGCTCACTAAAATTTGCATACAAGGCTTCCCCCCAAAACGGTCTGCATTTTAATATAAGTTACAGTCGTTGTAATCGAGTAGAAATGCCTGTCTTTAGCTTTTTGGTATCTTATCTGCCATATGTTTTGAGACTTTTTCCAGAATTATTTTAATCTTTTCCCCCTTTAGTATGTTGAAAAACAAAACAAATTAAGGGGAACTAAGCCTCAGGAAGGTAGAAGGAAACAAAATTTAGTTCTGTATGCTAAAGGCCTGTCCTTAGGGAAGGAGTCTACCTAAAGTCTGGTTCCATCATGCTTCAGGCAGTTGGCCCAGGGGACGGTGAATAAGTGTTGCTCAGAATTTTTAGGGTGCTTCCTAAAAGGCAAGTGACCTCTTGACTGATTGCAGTACAAGCACCTTCTGGTAACTTATTGCTAGCCCTGTGGTGCCTGGCAAGTGCCTCTGTCAGCCATTTCAAGAGGGCTGTTAGAGACTATTGAGAGACCTGGTATTTTGAGGACTTGGGGACCCAAGGGAAAGCCTTTATGTGAATCTGTTTACTTCGGGTAATGATGTCACTATGACACAAACTGGCAAGGTTCTTAGACTTTGAAACAAACAAAAAAATTTCTACACTCTCAAAAGAAACTGTTTGTTTGTTACTGTTGGTTTTCATGTAAATAGGAGCATCTTAGGATTCTGTGAACATCAAAGAATCCAGAATTTTCCTGGATTTGGATAAATGATCTGGTCAGAATAACTGCCTGCTCCACACTGTTCCTCTTCTATAGAACAAAGTGTAAAGCAGTTATTTATTGAATACCAGTGGTGCACACTGAAATACAGTATATATAATTCAATGTTTGGATATAAAAATTTATTTTATGATTTTTACATTCATAGATAAAACCGAAGTTTTTTTTTAATATAACCAACTTTTAAACTTAATAAAATCCACAAATTCTACTCAGACTGTATATTCTTTTGTTCTAACCAGATGCCCTGCTTTCTAATATCATATTAGAAAATATTGTCAAATGTTCTGGGTCTTTTAAAGTTGTGTTAGGAGAAGTTTTCATCATATTCTTTGCTTTGTTCTGTAAAGGAAGCAACAGCACTTGAAGTTTGTTCACAGAATGGGCTTTCATGGCCTTACTTTATTACTTTATTTCTGCTCTTTGTAAAGATGACTGACTCACTGTCTGAAGAACAATAGCCTTTTATAGTGACCCCTCTCATCTGACAAGGCAACATTCCCTTAGGCATTAGCTTGATTTTTTTTTTTTAAGATAGCTGAAGTTTATTTTTTAAATGTGGAAATGGTAATAGTCAAAGACTGTGTTTCCTTGCCTTACTAGATAAAGTGCAGCAAGCCTAATTTCAATTTTTCTTGGTTGTTGAGGGGTTATCATTACCTATAATGTAGTGGTAGAGGTATTTAAGCTGTTTACCTGAATGGCACCCGGTCCACAGATCACTGTGTTTTCTGATTCTGAGATCTGGTTTTAGGTTATCCTTTTCCTTTATTCAACTACCCCTTCTTGTCACTGGTAGCAAGTCTTTCTTTAGAAACATCCTCTCCAAGGCTCGGCACCTGAGGCTCAAGTGGCTAAGGCGCCAGCCACGTACACCTAAGGTGGCAGGTTCAAATCCAGCTCTGGCCCGCCAAACAACAATGATGGCTGCAACCAAAAAATGGCCAGGCATTATGGCGGGCACGTGTGGTCCCAGCTCCTTGAGAGGCTGAGGTAGGAGACTTGCTTGAGCCCAGGATTTGGAGGTTGCTGTGAGCTGTGATGCCACAGCACTCTACCCAGGGGGACAGCTTGAGGCTCTGTCTCCCCCCCCCAAAAAAAAAGAAAAGAAAAGAAAAGAAACCTCCTCTCCCATAATCATAAATGCTGTTTCCTAGTCACATACTAATTACGTAGAGACAACTCCAAATAAAACTAGTCTAATTCCGGGCTTATGGGGAACTTTATATTTACCTGTGGAGTAATGAGCGTGGGCTCAGGGGCTCACTTGTGTGATTACTGAGGTCCTGTGTGATTTCTTTCTTTTTCACTTTTTGAACTTAAATGTGAAGTATTAGCGATATCTAGAAATCTCTCAGTGTTACAGTTAGGGAATAGACCTAGAGAGGATGGGTGATTCAGTTACCAAACGTAGGTTTAGAGCTACAGCCAGGAGGCAGCTAAAAGTAAGCCTCCTGCATCTCAGCCTGGCCATGTTTTATGTGGACAGCATCTTGTTTGCTTTGTACGTGAAACTTTGCCGCATTTTTCCTGGTGGCAATCACAGGACTATTTGATTCACATTGTCCAGGAAAAATGGCCATGATAAAGTTGGGTACCTGACCATGGGGCAGAGTTTCTTCAGCAGAGAAAATGGGCCTCCTGAAGGTAATGCAGCTCATAGTTATCTTCAACTGAGTCAACATATTAGGCTCTTTTCAGGGTCATCTTTTCTTTTTTTGGGCTGGGCTGGGTTTGAACCCGCCACCTGCAGTATTTGTGGATGGCACCCTATTCTTTTGAGCCACAGGCGCTGCCCCAGGGTCATCTTTTCTAATTGATGATTCTAAAACATGATGCTCATGACTGTTAGAAAATTTTCTCCTCTCATGTCATCTGTCCAGGCTTCTCTTAAAAGTTTTTCCTCACATTCCTTTGGGGAGACAGTTCAGTGTTGTAATGTTTTGTTTTGTTCTACTGTTGAGAAACTTAAGCCTCAGTCCAGTAAGTTTCAGCATTATAAACCATTTCTCCATGTTTGGAGCCTTCTTGTTATTATTTCTGTGTCCTTGTTGCTTATCTGGTTTAGTAATTAGTATTAATAATTAGTCATTTCCCACAATGACTGGTTTTTAAATCCATTTATTTTCTTCTATGTTTGGACAATGCTTCAGTTTGATAATTTTCTGGAAAAACATGCTCCGATTGAGTTAAGTTCTAACACTAAACTTTTATCAGAGAGATTACTCAAGTCTCCTACAGTAAATAACAGTATGTTTTGTTTTTATAGCAAAAACTCCCAAATTAGGTGAATAACCCAAACCCAGACTTCCCTTCAGGTTTTTTATGGTGCCATTAATCCACATGATTAGAAACTCCATCTATTCTTTAATCTGACAGCAAATTATCTGACCTATTTTTCGCCCTTTGCACACATTGGTAATTTCTGAACTGGCAGTTTCTTTAATTGCTATGTTTATGGGAGTGGACACTGATAATCCATAGTATCAAATTATATTTAGTATTTGACTTTGGGACTTGGTTTTGGGAAAACTTCTGACTTGTGGAAACTTTAAAAAGAAACACAGGATACAGAACGGCATAAAAGATTCTGAGCAGATGTGGGAATAAGTCGTCTCTGCTTATTCCCAGCAGCTGTGATAACCTCAATTGCCTTTGTCTAGTAGAAATGTTGTTTTAATAAACAAGAATGATTTGCCTTCCAGATCAATAGACTTATGCACGAATCCCTGATTATTACTTCTATAACAGGCATAGTCTTACTGGTATTGAGAAATTGCCCATCTAAAGCCCTTTAAATGGTTGTAGACTTTTTAGGACATGTTAGTTTGTTACATGCTGTTTGTTTGCTATCCTCCTTCTAATTTTGAATAGTTGTTATTGGGCTAGATTATAAACTATTATATGAAAACTAGAAGAGTCTGACATAATCACACGACATACTACATCACTACAAATTGCCCTCACAACTAAACATTGCTTAGGCTAGTACAGTGATAGGCTTTGCTCTTCAAACTATAATTAATCTAAATGTTCTGTAATTACAAGTGTACCCTCAAGTCCAGTGGAGTTCTCCCCCAAAGTATTTTTTAAATAGCTTTGTTGAGATATAATTCACATACTGTATAATTCATACTATATAATTTGAAGTATACAGTTCAATGTTGATATATCATATTAGTTTTTTAAATTATGGTAAAATATATTTTAGTATTTGCCATTTAAACAAATTTAATCACATATAGTTCAGTGGGATTAACTGCATTGACTGGTTTGTGCAACCATCAGCATCACCACTATCTAGTTCTGACACTTTGGTTTCAGTCCAAGCAGAAACTCTGTAACCTTTATGCGGTACCTCCATTCTGCCTTCCCTGGCTTCTGAAAGCCTCTATAATCTACCTTCTCTCTCTATGAATTTGCATATTCTAAATACTGAAATATCTGTCCTTTTGTTTCTGGCTTTTCCTTGCTATGTCTTAGAAGTTCAGTCATATTATGGCATTATCAGAATATAATAACTTTTTATGACTAAATTTCACTGTATGGATATATACATTTTGTTTATTCATCTACAGATGGAAACTTGGTATGTGCGTTGTTTCCACCTTTCGGCTATGCGAATAATGCCATAGCGAACATGGGCGTATAAATGTTTTAAGCCCTTGTTTGCATTTCCTTTGGGTATATTCCTAGGAGTGGAATTTATGGTTCATATGATAATTGTATGTTTAGCTTTTTTCTTTAGTTTGTAATTGCTAGCCATTTTCTTTAGTGGTTGTACCATTTTATATTCCCACTAGGAAAGCACGAAAGTTTCAATTTCTCCATATCTTCAATTGTGCTTATTTCTTGTTTTTAGAATTATAACCATCCTAGTAGATAGGAACTCATTACTGAGTTCTTGCTAAATGTTTATTGACCGATTTTAATAGATTGGAGTTCTTTAGGAATCCCGTGTGATTTAAAATGTTTCTTTGAATGGATTAGTAAGGTTTCTTTTCTACAATGGCAGTTCTAATTAATGGGACTGTGTTACCCTTAAACAGTTTGTTTTACCTGTTAATAAATAACAGAAGGGGGAAAATCTCAACCTTTGTGTGATTCATTTAATAAGTGAAGACTTGAAGGAAAGGTATTTTCTCAAGGTCTAAATAGATTTTGAATAAAGAGATGAAAAGTAGTTTTGTTTTGAAGAAGAAAAAGGCCACTCAGAAATGCAAAGGAGCCTTAGTAATAAGTGGAAAGATTAAGAGGAATTGAAATGTATATGGTATTAAACTTTCTTTTTCCTTTGGAAGACAGTTTTACTCTGTTGCTAGCCTTCTAGGCTAGAGTGCTGTAGTGTCAGCCTAGCTCACAGCAACCTCAAAATCCTGGGTTCAAGTGATCCTCCTGCCTCCTCAGCCTCCTGAGTAGCTGGGGAGCCTGCCATGACTCTGGCTAATTTTTCTATTTTTAGTAAAGATGGGATCTCACTATGTAGTTTAGGCTGGTTTCAAACTTACGAGCTCAAGTGCACCTCCTGCCTCAGCCTCCCACAGTGCTAGGATTATAGGCCTGAGTCACTGTGTCTTCTATTAAATTATTTCTTGGTTAATGAGGGAATTTATTGATTCAGCAGTATTTGCAGTCAAAAGAGAATATTTAGGAAAATCTTTAATAATTTAGAAGAATTATAAACATTTAGAAAGTATTAAATACTTTAAAAGTACTTAATAGTACAATAGTCATATGTTAAAAAAACAACTGATACAAGCAGGAAAACATCACTTTTTTCATCTCTGTGAATTCCTGGCATTCAGGTAAACACTAGGATTATTTATATCACAATGAATTCCAGCTTTCTACTTAATTTTTATTGTGTTAAATAGTGTGAGCTGTCCAACTTCCAAATTTCTAAACAGTTAGGTCTAATTAATTTTAGTTGGATACCACGTTTCTCATCTGAGAAATGGGGATATTATACACTTCTAAAGTGTTATAGGGCAATCACCAAGCAAAAACATTTGTAAGTGCTCAGTAGGTAAACCTATACTGTGACTATACTTTCTTGGCCAAAAGTAGACATAAAATACAGGGACTGGCCACACAAAGTCATTTTGGCTTTAGACAGATGCCTCGATGACAGTCTGTTTCCTGTATGGCAGGTTTTCCTGACAGCTTGTGCAAGTCAGAACTTTTGATCTTAATATTTGTACAGCTTGTGAGTTAGGTGAATATTTCCACTAAACAAAACTTTTCACAAATGCAAGCATCCAGATGGCCTGTGTTGGTGCCCCACCCCCTTCCCCGCCAGGCACCATGTCAATATGTTTTTTATCAGTTTTAAAATTTTCTCCCTAGGTTTCTTTTAGCCTGTTGCTCAAAGTGGCTGAAGAGGCCCAATTAGTAAGATCCCAGCTGGGACTTTTGGATGGGAAGTATGCAGGACTGCCAGATGAGATCATGATCCTGATCTAGTGTTTATCTGTTAAATCTGTTTATAACTGCTTACTCGTGACTTGCAGAGTTTTAAGGCAGCCATTGGACATCACTTGGTGGAAGACTTGGCCTGTGTCAATACAGAGTGACTGTAACACAAGCCCTTTCTCTTGTTTAACTGTGTGCATGTACTCTGGGGCTTGACAGACAGCTCAATCCAGCTACCCCCATCTCCCACCCCACAAAAGAAATTTGAAATTAGCTCATCACAAAGACTTATAACCCAAGTATGATTTTTTTTTTTTTTTTTAATGGCATTAGTTAGCAAGGGTTCATTTCTAAGCTCTGCTCTCTTGGTGATGGCCCTGCTGTTTAGATTGTTACAAAACATCCCTAGGGTGGTACAGCAGATAAGATAAAAGTTGTTCTAAAAAAACAAATGAAGATTTATTTAGCTATGAAGAATTTGTTAAATTCCTGATTAATCTTAGCCTGAAGAAGAGTGAGGCATTTGAATTAATGATTTATATAGAAAACCAGAAGATGTCTGAAAAATAAATAGTAGCCAGAAATGTTAGAGTCGTCCTTTCCTTGGGGAGATAGACAGGAATCTCAGAGCTTCTTACACATAAACCAGTATGTATTTCCAGCAACAAGTACATGCATTTGTGGAAATCTCAAGTTTTTATAGCTCTGCTTTAGATAAAACTTTATCAGATAATTACAAGGCAACTCTCAGAATTTCCAGTGTGGCCTTTTTTGAGGACCTATTTATTTAAACTTGCATCAATTAAACACTCATCATTTTGAAAGTGATCCCTCTTTGACTTCGCCCTTTCTCCTCCATGGCTCTTTGGGTATTTCAGAAAATACTGAGATTCAAATTTGCCACCATTACAAGTGTAAGTAGAAAATATACTAATAATTAGCATTTGTAGAAACTGAACTACAAAGAGTGGGTTACTAGGACTTGTTTTGCTGCTGAGATGCTAATTGAGGTTTAGAACCAAAAAGCCTGACTTTCTGGAGCATCTACAGCACTGACTTTTCCGCAGAACAGCGCATGTTGGCACCTTAAATCACCGTCTTTGTTGTTCTCTTTACCTTTTAGTGAATGATTACACCATTGCAATGACTGGAAGGTACAGAGCTCCCTTTCACGTGCTGGCTCACTGTTTCTGATAATAAGGATTTCAACTTTTGGTCCAAAAACCTGAAACACCCTTAGTCTTAACTGTGTGATTGGAATGCATTAGAACATCTTAAAACTTAAGGGGTAGGTTGTAACTTAATCCCCTCAAAGTGAAATAGGATGTTTTCACGTGACACTAGTCAGTTATTCTTGTATTTTTATTTCCTTAACAAGTATATATAGCATGAGATCATTTTTCTTTATGATAAAATGCATGCTTTCTTTTTTATAGACCTTTAATTATTACACTGGTATATTAACAGTATTTTAATGCAAAACCCGCAGTAACTAAAGATACTGCTATTTTTGTATTTATTAGACAGGGTCTCACTCCGCGTGGGCTGGAGTTTAGTGGTATCATAGCTCACTGCAACCTCAAATTCCAGGGCCCAAGTGATCCTTCTGCCCCAGCACACGTAGCTAGGATTATTTGTATGTGTAATCACACCTGACTAATTGAGCAGTCCTTGGCCTTAGGTCCCAAAGTGCTAGGATTATGGGCATGAGTCACCACACCTGGCTTCACAGATTTTTTTATATGTAAAATAAGAAGGAAGATATACAGTAAATGTCTTTAGAATATGAAAAAAATACATATATCTAATGTGTAATAAATATGGGAATAGGAAGAATGAGAAATGAATCCTGGTAAGATTACACTAATGTTGAATCAGAAAAATAATAAAATCTACCCCAAAAAGCCAATGTAGAAAAATACACCGTATTTTTAAGACTGAAATTTCTCTTGTAAAAATTTAGCATTAAGTTTTTTTTTTTATTGAATGATAACTATGTACATTAATGCACTTCTGGGGTACAGTGTGGGGTTTTCACATGCAATCCAAAATACTTCCATGAAACTGATCAACACAGCCTTCATGTCATTTTCTCAGTTATTGTTTTAAAACGTTCTGATTCTACTCTTAGATTCACTTGTACCCAGATAAGCATAATTTCCCCCAGAAAAGCAGTTAGGTAGAAAACTCCTACTGTAAGCTGGTAACCAATGGTTCTTTTGTATTTTAAATCCCCCCCGCCTTTATTTGCTTTACACAGACATTGATCATAGGTAAATGAATGAAGAAAAAACTCATAGAGTAAATCTGGAAACTTTATGGGACGTGAGAGTGAAGTTAGATGGAAAGGAATTCATGTTGTGTTCTCAAGCATTAAGTTATTTTATAACAAAGAGCTAAAGCAGGCAAACAATAAAAGTATTATTTCTATATATGCTTTAAAAAATAGGAATACAACACAGAATCCAGGCTGGGCACGTGGTGGCTCATGCCTGTAATCCTCGCTTTCTGGAAAGCCACGGCAGGTGGTTTGCTTGAGCTCATGAGCTTGAGATCAGCCAGAGCCAGAGCGAGGCCCTATGTGTACTAAAAACAGAAAAACTAGCCACATATACAATAATAATATCAGTATGATTTCTCATAGAATTTTGGTCTTCACTTATAAGGCAAAGGTAATGTTTAAAGAACATTCGATAGAAGGCAGAAAAGCCATAGCTACACCTATATGAAAAAGGCAACCAACTAGGTTATAAAATGGCAGTCCATACACCTTAGAATGCTAAATAAATGAGTGACAAAACTAAGGGGGGGAGGCTTTTCATTAGGGATGGCTTAGGCAACTATAGTAGGAAGGTTGATTTTAACAAAACTTTTATAGTACTCAGGAGGCTGATGAAAGAGGATTGCTCAAGCCCAAGAGTTTAAGGTTGCTGTGAGCTATGGTGATGCCATAGCATTTTACTGAGGGCAACAGAGTGAGACTGTCTCTCCTCTCTCCCAAAAAAGTACAACGTATTTGATATGTTAGGGAAGTTTTATATTTGTGTATATTTACACAAATTAGATTGCACCTGTAAAAATATACTAAGTCTCTAAATTGAGGCTAAGACACACAAGGAAAGTGTGTTTTCTGAATAACTATTTGTCATGATGCTGTCAAAATCAGGCCGATCTACTTCAAATGTAGCTTCTGCCACTTTACTGATTTTGGAGCTTTTCTTCAAGCCTTAATTTTCCTCCCCTTTATACGGTATTCATAATGCTACCTCAAAGGGTAAGATCACATTAAATGAGATTGGTTATTTTTTAAAGCCACTGACACTCAGTGATTTGTAAAAATGTTGATGATTAATGAGAATGTTATCCTTTATAAAGGACTTGCTTTTATTCCTAAAGCCTTCTTTCCAGTGTACTAGGGGTTTTTTTTTGTTTGTTTGCGTCCTTCCTCCCTCCCTCCGCCCTCCTCCCTCCTTCCCTTCTTCCCTTTTCCTCCTCTCACCTCCACTCCCCACTCCTCCCCAGAGTGCCATGACTTGAGCAGTCCTCTTGAGTCGCTAGGGCTACAGGCGTGTGCTGCGGTGCCCAGCTAGTTGGTTTTTTGTTTAAGTGTTCTTTTCCTATCAGAGATGGGGTCTCCTTGTTGAGGCTGGTCTCAAACTCTCGGTCAGTGATCCACTTTCCTTTGCTTCTCAGAGCACTAGGAATACAGGTGGGAGCTTCTGTGCCCAGCATCCAGTGTACTAGTTGTAAAATAATCTCTGTGGCACCTTAAATTCCATTGGGTCAGAGTACTTCTAATCGTTGTCATAAGAAATTATTAAGTATGTAATGTTCACTTTCTTTAAGTACCAAGTTTGACAGTTGGTATCTCTGGCAGTTTCACTTTGACACTTCTCTTTTTTATTGTGAAGATACATCCTCATTCTTTCAGTTGTACATTTTGGCTGGCGATTATCTTTCACGGTTTTTTTTGAGTAATTTTTGTGTGACCACGGATAAGTCAAAAATTTGTGTTACTTTTTAACACGAGTTCAATCATAGAACTAATGAAGCCTAAAAACGAATGCAGAGAACCTAGATACTTTGGGAAATTCCATTCTCGTGATTTTAGTCTAGAAAAGGAGCCACATGGGCATCCTTGAGACCAAGGTAGATAATGATGAGCTGAAAGCCGCAGTAGAAATGGTTCCATTTCAACCTATGTGTTAAACAGCAAGGTTTCATGGTACCATTCCATCAATATTTGACTGTTGGAAACAAGTTGGCAAGGTAAGGAAGCTGAATAGGTGGGTTCCACATTAATTAAATGAGCCCCAGAAGAGACATCATCTCATCTGGGCACTGTGGCTCACACCTATGTTCTTGGAAGCCAGGGTGGGTGGGCCTCCTTGAGTGAGAGGGAGGAGTGAGAGAGAGAGCAGTGTCTCTGCTACAAAAAAGAAAGAAATATCAGGAAAGGAAACAAAAAAGTAGATCTGTGTGGTACACGCCTGTGGTCCCACTGCTCAGGAGACAAGAGGATCACTGAGTCCAAGAGTTTGAGGTTACTGTGAGCTATGATGCCATAGCCCTGTTCCGAGGGTGACACAGTGAAATTTAATCTTTTAAAAAAAGGGAGAAGAAAAATGATATCTCTTCGATCTTCATCTCAAAGGTTGCCTTGCTTTGTTGTCACAATGTAAAGACAAACTATTTCTACACCGGATCAATTTGTGTGAGGAAGAATGGCTTCTTTTTGACAATCACAAGCCTTCAGCAAAATGGTTGGAAATGTTAAAACACAGTCCAAAACTGAATATTCATAAAAAAAAATGTAATGATGTCTGTTTGGTTGTCCACCGCTGGTATTATTCACTACAGCTTCATGAAACCTGGCCAGTTGGTTTTAGCAGATGTCTGCTGCAACCATTTGGACAAAATGATGAGGGCGCTTTTCGATTAAGCAGCTGACGTTAGTTGACAGGCTCATCCTTTTGCAAGAAAGCTTGTCACACAAATGATACTGCAGAAACTACAGAAACTGGATATGGAAACTCTGTCATCCTCCATATTCACTAGACCTATACCAACTAAATCTGCTTTTTCCAGGCTTTGAATTAACCACTTCTTTCAAGGAAAAATAATTCAATTTTCAACAACTTTTGGATTTGTGATTTTTATCACTACTCTCTGTCCAGGCGTCTTTACTGCCAGCATGTTTTACACACATACTGCTAGGATAGCAGAAGGGTGTCAGTAGTTTAGGCTCATGCTTCAGTTGTGCTGCTGCTTGTTTGAGATGTCATAAACTAAACTTTCAAATGGAATCAGACATTTCAAATTTAGTGACCTAATGTTAAATAATGGCAAGTTGACTGGTCTGTCCTTTTTGGACCTTTTTAGGGAAACATAGTTGCAATATTATTATTAATATTCTCAAACCTTGAAAAAAATTCTCAAGTCTATAAAATATTATAAGTCAAGCAAGTACTTTGACCTCCTGTCCCTTTTATTCTTCCTTTTAATTGTGCTTGTCTTCCTCCATTTCAAATCCAGTTGAATCTTTATTTCAAAGACCCTTGTATTCATTCACTATAATCTGTTTTATCTAATAGCCACTGAGATTCCTGACTTTGGGATTATTGTTTAGGCAAGCCTTTTTGCAGAAGGGGAGAAATTCCACCGCAGCCTTGTCAGATCACTAGTAGGTGGATGTATTAGATGGAGGAACAGCACTGATTTAATGTCCCTTGGAGGTGAAGTGTGTTTTGCCTCCCTTTGTTCTGACTCTCTGTAGCATGGGAATTACTTTATAGTGAACTTCCAAAGTTTGGAGTTGACTGTTTACCTTCTCTTCAGCTAACTTATGCCTGAGTTTCAAATGGTGGAACTTAGAGGTGAGAGGTTTTCAAAAAATAAGTTTAAGGAGGAAGTCTCACCTTGTTTCCTTACATCTACATTTTTACTGTATTCATCAGAGACACTCCCCTCGCCCCCCATGAATTGACTTACCTATAGTAGTGTTAGTATAAGAAGTGACTTTGAGGACTGATAAATGATTAGGTATGGTTAGCATAGTGACTTACAGAAATTTTTATTTTTAAAACATAATACAGCCTTTTCTTTCTAAAGAATTTTTATCTGGGCTCAGCATCAGATAGCTCAGTGGTTAGGCCGCCAGGCACATACACCAAGGGTTCAAACCCTGCCCAGGCCTGCTAAACAACAATGACAAATGCAACAAAAAACCAACTGGGCATTGTGGCAGGCGCCTGTAGTCCCAGCTACATGGTAGACTGAGGCAAGAGAATCTCAACCCCAAGAGTTTGAGGTTGCTGTGAGCTGTGACGCCATAACACTCTACCAAGGGCAACAGAGTGAAACTCTGTCTCAAAAAAATAATAATAACTTTTATCTGGCTGTGCAGCTTGAAAGTCAATAACTAGATCAAAACAATGATGTCTGTGGGAGGAGAAATCAGTAAGTAGAATATCTATGTTTCCCCCTGCCTTTTTGTATTTAACTTTATTAACATTACCTAAACTTGGTTATGCATGCACAGTGAGAGTCTTTAGTACACAGGTTCTCAACCTTCTTAATGCCGTGACCCTTTAATACAGTTCCTCATGTTGTGGTGACCCCCACAACATGGGGGTGGGAGGTTCATTGCTAAAAAACTGGAGAGTAGAATCAGGGCTATAAAAATGTACTTGGAGGCCTATGGGGGTCTACATATGATCTTTTAAATGGAAGTCTTTTTCAAATAGTTTTGGAAAGTTCAGGCAACTATCTTTTTTCAGTTGTAGAGTTTGTTTATGTCAGCCCTATTTTTCTCTCCTTCCTCCACCTCTTTTTTTTCTTTTGCATCAGCCACTAATAAAAGCTCAAAGTAAACCTTGCAGAATGAT
Organism: Galagoides demidoff; assembly: GCA_963574575.1. Taxonomy (NCBI): domain Eukaryota; kingdom Metazoa; phylum Chordata; class Mammalia; order Primates; family Galagidae; genus Galagoides; species Galagoides demidoff. The sequence continues at coordinate 16,835 of CAUYQV010127120.1, forward strand.
CCTTAAAGCATATTCAGAAAGTTAAGCTGTTGGGTCCTCAAATGACCCAACAAGCGCTTGAGGTGAAGCCAAAAGAAGAGCCTGTTAAATGCATTCTCTTCGTCTGCCTACCTCGCAAGTAGGACTTACTCTCTATACGTTTTTTTACATAAACACAGGTACACTTGGTTTTTATAATTCTGAGACTCTTTATATTATACAGTTTTGATCATTCATTGAGTTCATAATAGCACTTTCATACAACACAAGTCCGTTGTCTTACTTTACCTGGTATGTGCTTAATGCATGTTGGATGCGAAAGCAGGTTGATCTTTCAATTAGAAGATTCATGTGTAATTATATATAAATAGTCTTTTGCTTAAAGAGCATTCAACATCCTTGGAACACTAGTCTTAATACTTGTCAGCCTTTTAACTTATTAAAAATAAAAAACCTTATTTTTGAAAGACCTTGTGGTCATCTAATAGGATATGAAATCAGTGACTATTAGTCAACTCATTCCTTCTAGTGTAATCACAGCTTTGTACTTTGCATAAGCTGCGTGAGCATATATAAATGAAAATTATGCTCTCAATTTGCTGCCATTAGAAAAAGGGAGTTATTTTTTTTCAGTTGTAATTGATAATGAATTTGCACATTAACAACCTTTGCTTTTTCATCAAATTTACTATGTCACCAAAGGTGTATATTTCCTAGACTGGCCTGTTTAGTAATAGAGACTGAGAATAGGGTTATGTTGGTTATGATTTCTTTTGTTTGTTTGCTTTTTTTCTTTGTGTCATACTCATTAAGCCCCTGATCTGAGCTTCAGCGAGATGAACCACTTTCCTAGAAATTTACACGGTTACATTCACAAAGCGTGTTTTCTACCCTACCTTTCTTCAGACTATTTCTAATTTCTGAAATTTTTTTTTCCTAACTCCTAGACTACCAGGGATAATCTCTAATAAAATTTTTGAAGTGACACCTTAAGGCTTTGGTTAAGTACAAGGATACGCTTGGTTGATGTAGATCTTCTCTTGGTTTCTGAAATAAGTGAAGGGAGTCTTAAACATTCTGAGGTTTCTCTGGTGTTCAGAAGAGTGACAGACCTCTGACTGCCATGTCTTGGCCAAAATCAAGCAGATGTGAACTATTAAAAGTTTATTTGTAAAACAAAAAAAGTTGGTAGGTTTGCCTTAAATCACAGGATCCTCTCAGAGTCAAAAACTTGACTAAATTGAACACTATTGCCTAGGAGCTGCTTCCTTGTGAGCTTTCTTCTTGAGTGCCTTAGCAGGAGTAGAAGGCCTTCATGGCAAAGAAGAGAGGATGCTTATGGGTGTGTTTATTATCTTAACAGTGAGCCACAAGAGGAAGCAATGGGGACTGTAAAATGAAATGGCCTGCTGTGACACCAGCTACATTTGGCATTTGTGCGTTAAGGTTTCTGAGAATTGCCTGTATCCCTACTGGTGCAGTTGACCTCTGTTCTTAGTATAAAATGTTACCGTCTAGATTCCTGAGTAAAAGAGTACCATCTGCAATCTGGCCTATGTTTCTTCCCATGTAATATCATCTATTTCAAAGCATCACTGTAAAATATTGCTTTAATGGTACCTGACCACATTTGGCTTGCAGACAACCCCTTCCTATCATTGTCAAGGCCCAGGCCTTTTCAGTCATTTTTTTTTTCAGGATAGTTTCAGAACGTAGTAGCAAAAGTTCAAGCAATCATGCCTTCTCAACCTTTTGCAGAATAAACTCTGCTTGACTCTGATTCCGTTGACATGTTAAAGATGGAGTTTATAGCTTCTTCAAAGGCCCTGTCATGACTTTATAGTCATCCTATACAAAGCAGATTCTCCTAGAGCATAGGGGTGGCTGGCTAACACAAAAAGTAAGTGTATGTTAGTGGGAAAGAAATTAATTTACCTGAGGGTGGATGGTCAAGTCAGATGGAGATCCAAATGTTTGTCTGCCTAGTTCTCCTACAAGTTATCTGCAGTTAGCAGCAAGGCCCCTAAGAGCTACTCAGACTGTGTGAACGAACAGAAATAGGGCAAGAGGAGCAGGACACCTATTAACTTCCTGTGGGGAAAATGAAAACAGATGGTTTAAAAGAATTCTCTGAGACTGCACTGCCTCTCTCCAAAAAGGCAAAAGGGGAAGAAACCCTGTCGGTTCATGTTTGGAAGAGTAGCTCCAAAGGGCTGAGCCCTGGGCCCCAGGGATTAGTGGTCGCTAATCACATGCCAGGCAGGAACTCATTTAATCTTTACAGTGAGCTCTGTGAGATATGGATGGTTTTCTTTCCCAGTTTATAGTTGAGGAAACTGAGGTACAGAAAGGGCAAACCACCTATCCAAGGTCAACAGGGGAGCAGTGTTTGAATCTAGACAGTCAGGCTCTAAAGCCTGCCCTCCTGATTCTCATAATTTAATCCTCTTATTTGTATGGGAGGTTCCCAAAATTGGTTGTGACCTTGAGTTGGGATGTCTCTATTTTATAATGGTTGGTTGCTGTAATTAACTCCGTCTGATTGTCTCCTGGAGAACTAGTTTTCTTGCTACATCTACAAATCAGAAGAGGAATGATCAAGACTATCCTCTCCTAGGTCAGTGGTTCTCAACCTTACTACTTGCTGCGTTGTTACAAATGGAAAAAAAGGGTCTCAAACCACAGGTTGAGAATTGCTGTCCTAGGTGCTTTCTAAGTCTTTCTGAGTTCAGGGTGCAGAAATGAGGTTTTCTCCGCTGTAGGGGCAGAGAGGTCCTCACCCTTAGTCAATTTGTGGGTTTTGTCCTAGGAGTTTTACTTAGTGGTGGAAGGGAGTTTCAGTACCATGGTCCATTCACAAATACAGAAACAAAACCAAGGATATGTTATTTTAGGAAGTGGCCTAGTCACTAGGAAATACTATTAAAATGTTTTAATACCAAGACCCAGGATGGTTAACGAGGGGTGATATTAGGCTTCTCTATCATAGCCAAGATGATTCTGTTACAACACTTAGCTAGTTATGGATACTTTCTGAGGAGAAATTACATAGTCTTGAAAATAAGAATAAGCCTGTGGAGTCTTTAAAGTGGATAAAATCTTATTTTGTTTTATGGAACATGTAGTTTAGAAACAAAATTATGCAGTTTTTTTTTTCATTCAAGAGGTAAAAAGGGTACAAGATAACGAGTAAACTTAGGCTTCCTGGAAACTTAAATTAAGCAGTGGAGCAAGGAATTGTACCTGGACCCATAGTCTAGTGTTAGCCTGAATGGCACTGTGGCCTCATTAAACAGCCCTTGGAAGGGGTTTTTTCTTGAAGTGTATTATAGCTATTTTGCCAATGGAAAGGGACACATACTTTCAGATGACTCTGATTTAGGCAAGGAGGACAGTGAGTATTAAATCAGATTGTTCTAAGGTAAACCCAGGGCAAGTACTTGGAGGTAGTTGGATTAAGAAAAAGAACAAGATGTAATTGGTCTGATACATTTTCTCAATGGGCAATGACCCAGCAGCACAGGCTGTTGTATTAACAGTCCTGATGTTTCTGCAAGCAATGCCCTTATTTAGGAAAAGTATGAAATACGGTTTACATCTGATGGATTCTTTCCCTCTCTTGTTCATTCTCTGTTGGAACGCACATCTACCTAAGTTTCAGCTCAATGGAAACTGAACGACAACCTCTATTATTATCTGAGAACAATGTGGTCTTTGTAAAATAAAAAACCCCACATAACTGTAATGTCCTCATACACGCATACTCAATTGAGAATTAGGAAATTGATTTCTATTATAGATTCTACCAATAGTATACTAGAAGTTTAAGGAGATTAATTTATTTTTCTGGATCTTAATTTTTCCACCTGTGTTGGGGAGGCTGTTGCCGTTTGGATGAGACAGTTCTGTTGTATGGACTGTACTGTTCCTTGTAGAACTTTACTGTCCTTGCCTCCTGCCCCCTGAATGCCAGTATGACTCCCAGTCTCACAATAGCCTCAGAGCATTTTCACACATTTCCAAATAACCATAAGGGGTGGGGGGCAGGGGGCAATGGAGAGTACATAGTTAAGAACTACTAAGTTAGTTCAACATAAAAAGTCAGTACTAAAATTCTGTGGATTGTGCTTTATGTAGCTAACACTAGTCCTTAGGATCAGAGAACCTGACCCAGTTCTCTACTGGCTTCTAATTCTTGAGATTTTAAGTCATAGATAATTTTGTCTTCTAAAAATGTTTGAGCTCTACAAGTTGTCTCTTGTGACATAACGATACGTTAATAAATGGTAGAAAATATCTACTCATTCATTTTAACTTAACCTACACACTGTTGTCTCTGAGTGTGTCCTGTGCACTCCATTCTAATAGATTGCCCAGATATGGATCTGTATTGACCCACTATCCAACTGAATGTAACAATTATGTTTACCTACTCCCAGGGAAACTTGCATATACCCGGCCTAGCGTCTATTTATAATCTGTGTGTTTTAAGTTGCCTGTAGAAGAGAAAGCCGAAAATACTCAATACTGTAAATATACTTTGGTCCCTGTGAGACCTCTGAGTATCTCTAAAAGTATGTATTTACCTCCTAGTTTCTGATAGATGCGACATGCCTGTCAGTAATTTTCAGAAACAGTTTGTTTCTAATTTTTTTTTACTTCTAAAAGGCAAAAAAGTCAGTTCTTTTGATTTCATTTTCTTTTATGCTTTTAAAAGATTGGTGGTCTCTAGGATATTACTTCCTTTCCTTGTTTCCAAAATGCTGTTTGAAAATAGAGGAATTTTATTCTTACCCCTTTTTAGAAAATGTCTTAAAATATAGTAGCATAGAGAAAAGTACATCAAAACCATAATGAGATATGACTTCACACTAGAGTGGCTAAAATAAAAAGGACAGACAATAACAAGCGTCTGGCAAATACAGGGAAAAAATTAGGTTGCATACATTGGTAGAGGATTGAAATAGCGTATCTGCTTTTTAAAAGTTTGGCAGTTCTTCAGAAAAGTTGTCATAGCTAACGTGATCCAGCACTTGTACCCTTAGAGAATTGAAAACATGTTCACATAAAAACACAAGTTTCATTCCAGCCAGAAAGATGAAACATCCCAGTGCCCTTCAGCTAATGAAAGGATAAACAAAATGTGGTGTGTCCATACACCGGAATATTATTCAGCAGTAAAGAGTTAACTGCTGTGTGGTACGTTGTGCATGAACCATGAAAACCTTATTCTAGGTAAAAGAAGCCAATAACAAAAGGCCACATGTATGATTCCATTGATGTGAACTGTCCAGAATACATAAGGAAATTAATAGAGACTGTCAGTAGTTTTAATGGTTGGGTACGGGGCTTGGAGGAGAAGAGGTAGAGATGGGGAATGACTGCTAATGGATACAGAGCGTCTCTGTAAGGTGATGAAGAGATTCGAAAGACAGAATGGTGAGGGTTGTATTCTGTATTTATGCTAAAAATTATTGACTTGTTAAAGGGTGAATGTTATAGTCTTTGAATTATACCTCAAAGCTATTAAAAATAGCATGTGATATTCTAGCAGCTTTTAAAATAAGAACATTGAATTTCCAGTTAAATCAATATTAAGTATAGGTTAAATAGAAATTTAAGTCGTAAATAAAATAGACTTCGACATTTAGCAACTTAGCAAGAAAAGACTCAGATCCATTTTTGTGGTATTAAAAAGTAATCTTTTGGCTCAGCACCATCGGCTAAGGCGCCAGCCACGTACAGCTAGGGCGGTGGGTTCAAATCCCCAGCCCGGGCCTGCCAAACAACAATGATGGCTGCAACCAAAAAATGGCCTGGCGTTGTGGCGGGCGCCTGTAGTCCCAGCTACTTGGGAGGCAGAGGCAGGAGACTCAATTGAGCCCAGGAGTTGGAGGTTGCTATGAGCTGTGATGCCATGGCACTCTACCCAGGGGGATAGCTTGAGGCTCCATCTCAAAAAAAAAAAAGGTAATCTTTTGAGTACATTAGAGTAATGAAGCTGCCTCCAGCCTGTGAATATCTTGTCCCTGTCTTTCCCATATACTGTTATGACTAGAAATTTGAGTGCAACATGCACAAGAATAGGTAATAGGAATCATTCTATTAAATGATTTATTACCCTGTCTGGACAACTGTAGGGGAGGTGACTGCTTTTTGGAGCACTGAGTTTATTGTGGAAGAAGGCAAGATGTTGCTGAGAAATCCAAATAGTTCTTTACTAAAGCCCAACCAAGTCACGATCTCAGTGAATTCAAATATAAATGCTTTGGGAACCCCCACACCTCAGTAGAGCATATACAAGGTTGAACAATTAGGTTTACGAACTAATCCTAGAAAAAAATGCTACATATCTCAGTGCTGAATACCACTCTAGTCACCTTGTTCTATAATGGCCATCAAAGCTGTCATCGTATGAGATCTGACAATCAAGCTCAGAAACTCATTCTAGAAAAAGTGCTTTGAGGTGCTCGGTAATTCTTGATAATTTAAAAGGAAATTGCTTTGCTACGCCAGCCCCCAGCCCCACTATACCATCTGATGTCTTAGGGTTTGTAGGATGAGCCTTGCTACCTCCACAAAGAGAAAGACAAAAAAAGTTAGAATTTGGCTTCATTCAGTTGATAAGAAAGACATGCAGTGGTTACCAGGTAGTTCAGCTACCACCTGATAGAACTCCAAATCTTAGAAGGATCTAACAGCAGATTATGAAACAGCCCTGGGTATTTACTCTGGGGTCTGTACCTGGGAAAACCTGAAGAGGCACATCCGTGCTCCAAACCTTAGGATCTGGATTTTACAACCAGAAACCAAGATAAGGAGGGTAGTGTGGAAAAAGGGAAATGTTTAATAAAGCAAGATCCAGGTACTGAGATTAATTACATTCCAAAGTCAGAGAGGGATTGATGATAAATTTGACCTTGGCTCGAGAGTTTCATTGACCTCATAACGTCATAAAGGTTAGAAGATTTGTAAGGCCAGGGAGGAGCCCATTAGATTGTCACAAAAGAAAAGTGGATTTTTGTACATTTAGATCTTAGTATACCGTGTGTAGTTCTGGTAACAATGATTTACATGCTCTATTAGAATGAGTTGTTAAAACCCTATAACTTCAGCATAAGCATAGATACCTGACTGGACTGGGGTTTTAAGATCCCCAAGCTCCTTCAAGCTGAAGAAGGTTTTCATTTGGAGTTAGATATGGAGAAGGGGCAGTCAAAAATCTTACTAGAGTCATTTGGGACGAGAGTCTTTCAACTTACTGGGTTGAATCTTATGAAATAGTTGCTACTTTTTTTTTTCCCCTCCAAATTTGCTTTATGTAACTGGGTAGATATAAATTAATAAACAGAAATTTAAGCAAGATACTTGTAACAATTTAACAGAACCTGGTAATCTAATTTCTTTTAAAATTCATCTCGAAGTCTTTCCATCATGGGGTTCATAAGGAAATTAACCAACATACAGTTGAATGTCAAATCTTTTTTTTTTTTTTGATACAGCCTCAAGCTGTCTCCCTGGGTAGGATGCTATGGTGTCACGGCTTACAGCAACCTCCAACTCCTGGGCTCAAGCGAGTCTCTTGCCTCCGCCTCCCAAGTAGCTGGGACCACAGGCGCCCTCCACAATGCCTGGCTATTTTTTGGTTGCAGCTGTCATTGTTGTTTGACGGGCCCGGGCTGGATTCTAACCCACTACCTTAGGTGTATGTGGCTGGCGCCTTAGCCACTTGAGCCACAGGTGCTGAGCCTGAATGTGTCAAATCTTTATAAAGCACTATGACATACTAAATTCCTCTACAATGCAATTATGATGAACTCTCACAATACTTAAATTTTGCATGTAGAAAAGGGTTAGAGTCAGATATCCAGCTCAATATAAAATAATGAGGAGAAGCACTTCTGATTTCTTTGTTAGGATGAGACTGCTTCTCCTTTTGCTAATGAATGATTTTTAGCTAGTAATATTACTGACCTGAACAAGTCACCTTTGAGTACGTAAGGAAAAATAAACACATGCTAAATGGATAAAACATTACTACTACATTTTTACTAAATCATCTCTGCCTTTAAACACGTCAGAAGCTTAGAGATTTAAAGTGTTCTTACAGTAACTGCAAGAAAAAAAAGAACAAAGGAGAAATTCCTTCTTTTTTAGATCACAACTATGAAGTCACAAATTCTGCATTTGTGTGCAAAACATGAAACACGTTTATCTTTATTCTCACCGCTTAGTCTTGTCAGTTAAGCTGTCACCTTAGCACTACAGTAACGAGAGATGCAACATCCTTTTGCTGTGGTCAAGACGAGGGAAGGAAGTCACAGGACAGATAAAAAACCAAAATTGTTACAACTGGGAAGCTACTTCCTTAAGTTTCACCATGGTGCCACCTTCATTTTTTACATAAACATGGTGGCATAATTCAAGCTTGATAAATCAGAATTCTTAGTATTTAAAATTTGTCTTTCAGGTATCACCATATTAACAACCAAAATAATTAAACAGATATAGGAAAGGGTAATCTTTAAACTCCACTTTACTAGAATTTATTTCATGACACATTAACTCATTTTTTTATAGAAAAGGGATAGTGCATCTGAGTGTACTTACAAGCTAAGAGATCACTTCGAATCCTGCATTTCCTAACTGCAAACAGAATATAGCACTCATACAGGTTATAAATAAACTGGTTTTCAAGCATAGAGCCAGCCCCAACAATAATAGTACACTATTTAAAAAGACCTAAGGCAATGAATTCCATTTCCAGTGGAAAAAACTGTGCAAACAAGCTTAAAACTACTTTTTTTGTGCCAGTGTTATCAAATGTATCTTTTAATAAAACCTCGACCCAAATGCCAGCAACTTCAGAAAAGAATTTGGACGGGGGGAAGAAAAAAGTTATTTCATTTAGGAAAAAATAACCACTATCTTTTCCTAATCTTCAACATACACAATTTAAATATATACAGCGGCTGTAACACTTTACAAAATTCCTATGTACTGGAGCAATAACAAGATCTAAATATAATTATATTTTTAAACACTGGGTCAAGGCTTTACATAAAAAATACCATCCTACTTTTCCTAGTAAGTTTCTAAATATCGCATACTTCCCCCCAAATCTGCAGCCATCCAGGAATTTTTAGGAAACTTTGATGCATGATCTTAATTCCTATTCCCTGGCTCTCTGGGCTCAATGACAAAAGATCAAAATCACCCAAAAATGATGGTTCACTTGAAGTCAGATGAGGGACCCTGGCTCAGTTAGTCTCATAGGATGAAAGCATGCTGCACCACCTGGCTCCGTGCAGGATCTCATCAACCAGTCATCTGTACAGTCCAGGTGATGGACGTGTATGCACGGCAGAAATGGAACTGGGTCCCATAAACAAAGTCCATCCTACAGATCACACACTCCAGATCCATCTCTTCAGGGTCATAAACTCCCTTCTGCAGATGCTGGATAAGGCCTATTCTTTGAGCTATCCTAATTTGTTCCTCTTCAGTCAGCTGGGTTGCTCGATGAGTCTGACTAGGTGTTGGATGATAGGCTGCAACTGGCACTTGTTCCTGATCCGGCTCGCCCCCTTCCCAAAGCTAGCCAGTCGGACTGATGCTCCTGAAGCAGAGAAATGTCATCTGAGGTGGGGGGTTTCAGACAGTTCCCTATCTTCTGGGGCTGGAGTGTATGATCTGTGCACTGTTCTGTCTGCTCCGAAACTGTTGCTACTTTATATTTTTATCCTACCAGGGAAAAAAGCAGTTTCATCTAGTTCAGTGCATATGCCTCAGATCCAGTGGATCACTAGATCAGAAAAAGGCTGTGTATGAAACTGAAAATTTTGAGAGAAAATTTCTTAAGGAAATGACTTGTGACTGTCTCCCAAAGGACAGGGGAGATGATTGACAGTGCAATGAGTTGTACAGGTAGCATCCTGCTTATACTTCCTTATAGTTTGTCCTGATGGAAAAGTGTTCATAAAGATTTGAATTTGCCCATATTGAAACATTACATATTATTTATTACAAAGTCTTTCTATGCCCAGGATTCACTAAATGGCCAGGCATTGAGTGCAACTCAGCTTCAAGAGTGTTCCCTCCCTACAGTTCTGGATTTAAACAGACACTGGATTTAAACAGACATGACTCTTACAGCAATGTTTATTACATCAATTTTAGTTTCTTTAACCTCTTTATTTTAAAATTTTGACATTTCATTTAAAAATTAGGCTGGGCACCGTAGCTCACACCTGTAATCCTAGCACTCTCGGAGGCCTAGGTGGGTGGATTGTGTGAGCTCACAGGTTCGAGACCAGTCTAAGCCAGAGCAAGACCCATCTCTAAAAATAGCTGAGTGTTGTGGTGGGTGTCTGTAGTCCCAGCTACTTGGGAGGCTGAGGCAAGAGAATTGCTTGAGCCCAAGAGTTTGAGGTTGCTATGAGGTATGATGCCATGATACTCTACCACGGGTGACAAAGTGAGATTCTGTCTCAAAAAAATTATAAATTTTTAAAAAATTCAATAAATAATGTTAGTACCTTTTGATCACTTAGAAGCTTCCCTCAAGAGGCTCAGTATCTCGGGAAGTCACAGCCAGTGACTTAAAAGTTTGGAGACTTGGGCAGTGCCTGTGGCTCAGTGAGTAGGGCGCCAGCCCCATATACCAAGGGTAGCAGGTTCAAGCCTGGCCCTGGCCAAACTGCAACAACAACAAAAATAGCCGGGCATTGTGGCGGGTGCCTGTAGTCCCAGCTACTCAGGAGGCTGAGGCAAGAGAATCCTCTAAGCCCAGGAGTTGGAGGTTGCTGTGAGCTGTGTGACACCACGGCACTTTACCATGGGCAATAAAGTGAGACTGTCTCTATTAAAAAAAAAAAAAATGTCTGGAGACTTTTAAGGAGAGTTAAAAGTCTGTGTCTTGGCTCTGTGCCCATAGCTCAGTGGTTAGGGCACCAGCCACATACTAGGATTGGCAGGTTCGAACTTGACCTGGGCCTGCTAAACAACAATGACAAAACAGCTGGGCGCTGTGGCAGGCGCCTGTAGTCCCAGCTACTCCGGAGGCTGAGGCAAGAGGATCGCTTAAGCTCAAGAGTATAAGGCTGCTGTGAGCTGCGATGCCATGACCCTCTACTGAGGACAACATAGTGAAACTCTGTCTCAAGAAAAAAAAGTCTGTCTTCAGCTTTTTAGTCAATATTTGTAAGACTTATTATTCATGAATGGTAAATAGAAATGGATTGGTGAGTCAACTTTAACTCTTAAAATGGTAAAACAGTTTTACTTGCTTTGACAAGAATGGAGACTCCAGATTAAATACAAAAAGCAATAAATGAATCTAACTTTCAAATGGATAATACAACTACATTGACGATAGGAGGAGGGAAAACAACTCGATTAATTATTGAATGTGCATATTGGTTATACATCTTAAGGCTGATGACAAAAACTATAAATACCGAGTCAATAGGTTTGGTTTTTATAATGGTATTGGTTAGCAATTCTGAAACTACTTACTGCACATTCTTGTACTGAGCAAACAAATAAAATGTATGATGGGTAAAAGGAGCCAAGATTCTCACCATCACGGGAAGGTATGTGAATATGCAAAGGAGAAGGCTAGAATTAACCCAATGGTATCAGATTGGAATTGGAGATGGCAAAATGAATTTTAATATATCCACATGTATTTGAAATATGTCTAAATGATGTAGAGAAATAAAGATAAATGTGAGAGTACATGTGTACACAATTCTGGGACAATTTGAATGCAAAAAATAATAGTAATAATCCATAGAATAAAATATAACAAATGTGAAATTCAGTTCTGATGTAAATGAATAATTAACAAACAGAACAGAAGGAAAAGCTTTCTTTCCATAGAGTAGAAAACCCATATACAGTATATAAAAGGAATGATTAATGAGATTACCAAGATGCCATCTGGCAACCATGAAAGTAATGATTTCTTAAGGTAAGAATCATTAAATTGATATTAAAACTAGTAGATTTGAAAATACCTTTCTACAAGACCTTAGTTAAAAAGTCTAAACATAGTAACCTATGGTAGAGAAATTTGGTTAAGTGATCAGAGTTAATATCACTTGTAACAGGACATACACCTCATCTCCTATATTCCTGCCTAAAATGTATAACTTGAATCTAAACACAAAAAAGTAGATAAACCCAAGTTGAGGGCCATTCTAAAAAATAGTACTCCCTGAAAATGGCAAGGTTGCAGAAAATAAAGACTGAAGAATTCTTTTAGATTAAAGGAGACTCAAAGAGATGACAACTAAATGCTATGTGTGATTGTGGATTAAATCCTCAAGTAGGAAAATAAGAGATGTCTTTGTTTTTAAGAAATCAAACTAAGGTATAATGTAAAGGGAAATTCATGCTTGCACCTTTTAATCAGTACAGGGTAAAAATAGTGTGTATGGATGTGTATATAAGGGGAGGGGAGGGAGAGAGAGTGCAGATATAGTAAAATGCTAACATCTGGTAATCTGGACGAGGAGTGTACAGGAATTCTTTGTATTACATTTGCAGTTTGTCTATAAAGAGTGGAGGCCAGGAGTTCAAGATCAGCCCAGGCAGTGTAGTGAGTGTGTCTCTATACAAAATTAAAAACTAACCAGACCTGGTGAAGCATCTGTGTAATCCAGGCTGTTAATGGAGGCTGAGGGAAGTGGACCCCTTGAGCTCAGGAGTTGGAGGCTGCAGTAAGCTGTGATTGTGTCACTAATCTCCAGCCTGGGTGGACCCTGTCTCAGAGTCAACAGAAAACACCAGTACAGCTGGTTGAGAGCTGTGTGCCAGGCTATCTACTGTTGGCTGTACTCTGCTTCCTCGCCCTCCATAGGAACATTCTGGTTCTACCTCGTTCCCTCATTATTTTGTTAACTCTATTGGATTTTATAAATTACACATTTGTAAAAATTTCAAATGATGGCTTGGGGCCTGTGTCTCAAGCAGCTAAGCCCGGGCACATACACCTGAACTGGCGAGTTCAAATCAGCCCGGGCCCACCAAACAATGATGGCTGCAACCCAAAAAAAAAAAAAAAAATAGCGGGGCGTTGTGGGCGGGTGCCTGTAGTCCCAGCTACTTGGGAGGAGGAGGCAGGAGAATCGCTTGAGCCCAGGGTGACAGCTTGAGACTCGCCCCGCCCACCCCTGCAGAAAAATTCAAATGATAAAAAACCTGCCCCCACCTCCCACTGTTAAGTGCTATTAACAGGCTGGTTGTCTTGTGAACATTTCTGGACCGTAACTGACTTTTCTCCCCTCTGTGTCCACACTACTAAACACTGTTGAGCATCTTTTTTTTTTTTAACCTAACCTAGACATGGATATCTTTCTCAATATATATGTATACCTCTGCCTCATTCTTTCCAGTTTTTTCTCTAAATGGATGATTCCATTGTCCCTAAATTCATTGTCCAAGACTGATAAACTGGCATTAATGGTAGAAGTATTTGTAAGGACAATGGGATAGCTGTTAGCTGACAGCATTATTCTGGTTTGTTTTGGTTTGGTTTTTGTTTAACCAAATACGCGAAGACTGTCAGGCATCAGGGTGCTCTGAGGACTCAGTGACAGGCGTTTGGAGACCTTTTCTCTAGTGAGAGGCTTTTAAGGTGACTCATTTCTAGCTACTTTGATTTTCTCTGTCTGAATACTCAAAGGTGAAATCCCCAGAAGAGAAAACGTGTCTGGTCACTTGAAGCAGCATCTGTTCCTCAAATAGTCAGCTGTGACCAGAGGAACAAGGACACAGAACTCTGTGCAGACATTGGCCCCTGGGTGGTCTTCCCAAAGAATGCCGCCTACCCTGTCTTCTCTTCCCAGAGCTCCTCTAATTGATTCGTGTCTGGTCTGTTCCAGTCTCTTTATTCAGTCCATCTTAGCTACCTCTGTGATTCTCAACAGTAGTCCCTGCACTGGTAGTGTGACCTGGGAACTTGTTAGCAAATGCAAAATATTAGGTCCCATCCTAGACTCACTGAATCAAAAACACTGGAGGTGGGCCCAGCACTCAGTTTATAGCAAGTCCACTGGTTACTTTTGATACACACTAACATTTTAGAATCACAGCTCTACGGCATAAATCTGATCATATTATTCCCCCATTTTATTTCATTTATTTTGTTTTTATCTCTTTGAGATAGTATCTTACCTTGTTGCCCTGGGTAGAGTGGCAGCATGGCTCACAGCAATCTCAGTATCTTGGGCTCAAGCGATTCTCTTGCCTCACCCTCCCAAGTAGCTGGAATTACAGGTACCTACCTGTCATGATGCCTAGCTAGTTCTCTTATTTTGGAGAGATGGGGTCTCACTTTTGCTTAGGCTAGTCTGAAAACATCTGACCTCAGGCATTCCATCCACCTCGGCCTCCTAAGAGTGCTAGGATTACTGGCACAAGCCACCTCAACCACCTTATCCCCCCCCCTCCATTTTATAAACTTAATGTCTCAGCCATGCATACCCTTCAGAGTCCTCTCTGGCATAAAAGGTCTTTTGTGAGCTCACTGCAGGCTCTTGTACAACTGTCCCCATCATATACACTCCCTTTCCTGGACTGCCACCATGTGAATTGATTTTCCATCACCTCCTTTGCGATGCCTCCCCTCTCCCCCCCAATCCCCCCATGCACCTTGTACTTTACCTGAAACGGCCTTGGACTCTTTTAAGTATACTGGACTAACGTCGATAATTATTTGTTGACAGTGTCTTCTTATCTTCCAGAATTCGCCCTGGGTAAAGAATTCATCCTCTAGATCAGGTGTCCAACCTGTAGGCTGATTTTGTGAATACTTTTTGTTTTACTATTGTGTTGGGTATCACAGAAAGTAAGCACAGACTTTTTTTTCCCCCCTTGCTAATCACCTTTCCTTAGTGGTTGGGTGTGTAGCCCGAGGCAACTCTCAATCTCCCAATGTATGGCAGAGGGAAAAAGGTTGGACACCTTTGCTCTTCTAGACCCAGTGGAACTGGGGTTGGTTGAGGCTCTAGCCATCAGATTGGGCTGTCAGTAACTGTCTATCCGCAAATTGGTATTCTTTTATTCAGAAATTGTCCTTTCTGGTCCATGTAAATAGGACACCATTTACATTGGACAGGGAAAAGTTGAAAGGTTCTCTGTTTGCAGTGAGAAGAAAGAGTTCTGGTGAATGATAACCAAGAAAGAAGAAAAGGTTGGTTTGTTAAAAGGTACAGGTTTCTCCTTTCACTTGGCTGTACCTTGTCCTGACAACATTTAATGTGAAGTTCCTGTAGCCAGGGAAGAATCTTATTAGACTTTAATTAAAAGCACAAGGAATTTTGTTTCCTGTCTCCTTCTGTCTTCCTCTCTTTTTCTTTTTCTTCGCTTCCCTGTTCTCCTTCCCCTGCCCCCATCTCTCCTCCTCCTTGCTCATCCTTTAACATTTAACCGTGTTTGGCTTGGCTAATCCCTATGGATAGAAACTTAGCTGAGCAGGATATTGATTACCAAATATGGCATTGCTGCTAAGGACTTCGGAGGAATGTGGCTTGAATTCTGAGCCTCTGGCCTCTGAATAAGCTGCCAAACAAATTAGGTCATTTTAAGTTCTAAGCTTTTTTTTTTCTTTTTTTTTTTTAAATAAGGATGCTGGAACTTTGATTTGGAACATGATGTTGATGTTATTTTAGCTCAAAGGGGAGGAGGGGTATGAAGAAGAGGACAGAGTGGGGGAGACTCAGTTCAGCATAGTTTAGAACTTGAACCACCAGCCCAGGTTGTGTAAGAGGCAAGTCCCTTGTGGAGCCCTGGTTGATTGTGGGACCCCAGTGTGAGAGCAGAGGGATAGAGTTCAGATGTGTAGTCTCGTCATCTGAATGCAGAAACTACAGGGGGACTACTTGCAGTTCCAGGATACTCTACTCCCATTTCCTACAGTGGCCTGGGCCACGGTACTCAAATTGTGAGCTCCGATTTAGCAAAGTGGCTTCTTCACAGGAAAGTTGGTCAGGTTTAAGTGCCAGCAATGCCATTACATATGTGGTACAAGCCCTTCCATGGCGCACCGTTAAGTGACAGCCAGGGCAGGGAGTGTGTTTGTATCCCAGAAAAGACCACAGCTCTTCCGGTCCATATTTGGAAATATTTATTCTTTTAGCTTTGTTAGGGTGAAATGTTAAGTAGAAACTGATAGAAAATGCTACTTGTGAACGGAGCTTTGTTTTTTTTCCTTACGTATGTTTTTGGCAAGATAACATTTAGGTTTTCCAACACACACATATACACACACAACCAGTTAAAGACAATCATGTTTTATAAAACTGACGTCCTTTTCACTTTTGTGTTGATAGGTCTATGAGAGGAATCTTCCCCTGCCTTCTTTGCTACTATCAATTGGTTTCCCTTCTCAGAGAACGAGCCTCACACATTCCACCCACTCCAGGGCTTCTCCGGGTCAGGGAGCTGTGGAGTTGATTGTCCCTCCCTAAGGCCATCCAGTCACAGGCTTTTCTTTGCATCCTTGAAGCTGAGCCTTTTTGAAGTTCAGCTTCGTTTTATCCTGGTGTACTGAGCAAGAGTTTCCTACTTTTTGTGGAAATTGCTCTTATGTTTCTTCAAGCTACTTAAGAAGAAAAGAGGGTGCTGGTGTCCTCACATATGCAATGTGGGCATTCAGAATACACCATACAGATAAACATGGGACCTAAGTCTTTTTTGGATGCATATTCATGCACTATTTTGGGATTATTTATTTATTTTTTGAGACAAGTTCTTGCTGTGTTGCCCAGGCTGGTCTCAAATTCCTGGGCTCTAGCCTCACTTTCTGAGTATTCTTGAGTAGCTGGGAGTACAGGTATGCCACTGTGCCAGGCTTGGAATACTTGGGTTTTTTTGGGGGCAGGGGGGTTTGACACTATTGTTGGGGTCCATAATTCATGGCATTGGTCATAATTATAAAGGTTCTTCCATGCTTAGTAATGAAGGCATTCTTGACAAGGAAGCTTCCAAAATAGACTTGTCTCATCTTGCCCTAATCTTATGTTTCATGGTGTTCACAATTTGTTTTATTGGATGTGGTTTGTTTTAGGTAAACTGTAAAAATAAGGTCAAAGGTAACTGAAATTACTATTACTTTGGCTGATACCCTTTGCCTTTCCATGTGACTAGTAAGCCAACGATAATCAAAACCAGGACTACATCAAGACATTTGTATTTTATATAAATTTATAAACTAACTGGAATCCAGTGATATTGATTAGATACTAGAATCTTTAAAAGTAGTTTAATTCCTGTCTTCTGATTAACATGGAGTACCTGTATTAATTGTATAAAGCTCTGTAGTTAGAAAGGGACCAAAATCATTTTCTCCATTGAAGTCCTCTGTTCTGGAAGGAGAAAAATAAGTAAAAGCATTGACGAATTGCATTTTTTAAAATCAGAGGCCGAGTCCAGGCTTCTTGAGATATTATTAGGTGTCACACTTCAGTATTACCTGGGTCTTCACATTAATTCTTTTATTCTCCCTGATAACCATCAATCGTAGTGTTTACCTATGCTGGGAATTTGCTGATGCAAGTTTTAAAACTTGAACTGGAGAAGTTTTTGTGCAATAAGAGGGATGGTTGAAAATTCATGTAACTAAACTTCTAAATTAAGTAAACTAAATCTGCCTGACTTCCTTGACATGTTGTGTTGTGGGTTTTCATATATTCTATGTAAGTGGTGAGAATGAGAGCTCTTGTTGACCTTCCCCCCACCCCCGATAGGCCAGTTCAGTGGTGTGTTTATCTTGTTACCATTCTGGTTTGACTCTAAGGAAATGAAAACATCTTCCATTTGTTCTTTATTTCCAAAGGGCATCCGCTTCGATCCTGAAATTCCGCAAACACTACGACTAGAGTTTGCTAAGGCAAACACGAAGATGGCCAAGAACAAACTAGTAGGGACTCCAAACCCCAGCACTCCTCTGCCCAACACTGTACCTCAGTTCATTGCCAGAGAGCC